>CAKNWT010035525.1:0-12200 GCA_932066315.1 Andricus coriarius | reverse complement strand
TTGCAATTACTCCGTGACCTTCTAACGCAAAATTTCACGTAGAATCCGAATTTCAACAAGTTAAATGTTCATCTTCCTTTTTTAATTTGTTTTTCTTCCATGATACGGAGAGGATACGATGTGGATACTTTAGGGATACGCTATAGCGTATCCGTTCCGTTCATTCGATCCGCTAGGGCAAAAAGAGTTATTTTGCCTATTTTTTTGTTTTTTGAGGTTCCAGCAAAATCCTGACCTGATGGGGCCCAAGGGCAACCGGATTCGTATTCAGCGACCTCAAAAACATAAGACCAACATAGTCTGTTCAAAAGTTCAGACAGCTTTCTTTTTTTTATGAACAAAAAGGGCTATTTTTGCTATTTTTGGGTGTCTTTTGAAGTTAAAGAAAAATCGTGACCTGATAGGGCCAAACGGCCACCGGATTCGGATTCAGCGACCTCAAAAGAATAAGAAAACATAGTCTGGTCAAAAGTTCAGACAACTTCTTTTTTTTTATTCACAAAAAGGGCTATTTTGGCTATTTTTGGGTGTTTTTTGAGGTTAGAGAAAAATCCTGACCTGATGGGGCCAAACGGCCACCGGATTCGGATTCATCGACCTCAAAAACATAAGACCAACATGGTCTGGTCAAAAGTGCAGACAACTTTTTTTTGTGTGCCTGTGTTATTTATTTAAAAATTATTTCATTTATATTCACGTTAACAGCTAATTGATTTTACATCTACATGATATCGCATTATATTAAAAAAAATTAATAAGAAAAAAGAGTTAAAAAATTGTTCAATTTCAACTACTTTGAGCTATAAGGATGGCTTTTTCATTGACTTTCAATACTGTAGGTATAGAGTAATGGGTAAGACTCCCGACTGCTAGGCGATAGATTCAGGTATAAATGTAGGTTCGAAACCCCGTAGCGTTAGAAATCGTATTTGTGATATACTGTGTAAAAATGTAATATATGTATTCATTCTTAACAGGACCATTAACATTTATAGTCAAAATACTCGTAATCAATCATTACTTAATTTTTCAATACCTATTTTGTGTATTTTCACCTATGTAGTACGAACCTTCAAAAATCAAAGTCGGCCCTACATTGTTGTCCAAGGTTGGGCCGACATCATCTCAATAGATGGCCCATATATGGCACCACATGTCGGGCCGACCTTGAGAAGTCAAAGGCGGTTGACCGTTATCATTTATCTGGTTGGCCCGACTAGTGGCGCACAAAGTTGGACCGACCGTCTGACGGTTGGTCTGACCGTGGGCCGAGGGTCAATTCGCACATGGGCACCTGCATGGGAAGTCTCATTTGCGCTCCATGTACAGGCATCCAGAGGAGGCTTTGGCGAACAGTGCGAGAAAGGCTCGTTTCGGTGCCTGTAAATGGTACGCCAAAGGGCTCTTTCGTGGAAGTGTTGCAAACAATATATTATTTCAAAATGTTTTTGTTTGTCGAAAAGGATGGTGCGTGGCTGGAAAGCCGGTAAGGAAAAATATTTTCTTTAAAAAAGTAATCACTATCGTTACAAAATAAATTAAATTTCGACCGGCGATTATTGCTGCTAAAGAATCAATTTTGTATGAGTTCAATTTTTTCTCTCTGCAGTTACGTGCAATTAATTGGCATATGCGAATCAACATTTCTATTTAAAATCATTTTTCAGGTAATAATATTTAAAGTCCAATTAATAAATTATTCTCACTGACTGCTATTACGGAATTTTCCATTATACTAGCCCTAGCCCTGTGCCTGACCGGTTACTTTTACCAAAAATCCGTAATACTAGACAGTGCCTAAATTATGAATCATTGATGACTAAAAATTACTGAGAACATTAATATTGATTAATATATACCAATTAATTGTCGACGACTTTCGCAATAATTACAATCATTGCCTGTTGTCTATTTATGTACAATTACAGGTACATTGCTTAGCGTAAATTTTTCTGAATGTAGTTCTTATAACTATCAGTCGTTTTATCACTGTTTCAGTTTTTGTAATAAAGCTCTAAGTATGAAAAAAAACTTCTCTAAATACGTTATTCTGTTGACAAGTATTATATTTGAGGGACCAAATGCAATAAAGGAAATATAGAAATTTTTGCCTGAGAGTGGGGAGGCCTGTGGTCACTTAGAATTCACTGACGTTCAGGGGCCTCCACTCGAAGGCGAATGATTCCATATCCTCTCGTTGCATCTGGGCACCCAAATTTCGGCGGCTTTTACATTTACGGTCGATTATTAATTTTTCTCTGCATCTAAATGGGATATCAAATTGAAAGTTTTGGAAAATAAAAGAAAAAATCTAAATTGTAAGGAACGTTTGTGTATTGAAAAATTTTTACTGCTACAAAACAAAATTTCCAAAAGTTATTTTTTTTACTTGTAAAAATTTATTAGTAAATAAAAGTTCCTTGGTCCCTTTTTTTACTTTCCCAAATCTATCAGTCGGTAAGGTAGGGTTAGGGTGTCACATGCCCTTAATAAACATACTTTCCGTAAAAAGACAAACTTATGAAAATCTAATTAAAATTACGCGCTATTCACAGTCACGGCGTACTTTTCGTGCATCATGGAGCAATCGAAGAGGTAGTCGATATATTAGAAATAATGTTCCAACTTTGATACCTTTGAATGGGCTTTACATGTATAAGATTCAAATTTTAATTTCAGATACTTAGCTTCGGAACAGTCAATCACTTTCTAGTTGCATAAACCGTTGATAAAATTTTAATCAATCGATGTTCCGTATTTGCAAAATCTCGAAGACAGTGATTATCCTCATAATAACTCAAAATAGTAGTGATTTGGCACTGCACATCCCTGCTGGAAGTAAGCGGATTGAAACCTTATCCGTTTTAATCCGTCATCTATTCACAAGTATCCGTTTGAATACTTTTTTATTCTCTTCAATCCGTTTGTATCCGTTGGATATCTAGTTATCCGCTTGAATAATAATCTTATCCGGTGTATCTATCCATTTTAATCCTTCTCTATCCGTTTTTGTGCATTACTATCCAATTTTATACATATGCGTTTCAATCCTTAATTTTTTATCCGCGACTCAATCCTTATCTATCCGCCAACTACTTAGATTTGATGTCGTCACCTATCATGGATTAAAAATTTATCCGTTTTAATCAATTCTTATCCTCTTTAATCCTTCTCTTACCGTTCTAATTCAAGAATCTCTATCCGCAACTCTATCCTCGTCTATCCGAAACCCACTTTGACATTCGCTAATATCCATCACGGATACGATACTCATCCATGCCAATCATTACCTATCCTCTTTAATCCATCCTCCACAAAAAATATTGTTTATCCGTTCCAATCCATAATTTCCTATCCTTCACCCTATCCTTTCTATTCGCGACCTACTTTGATATTCTTCCTTAACTATCACGGATGGAATACTTATCTGTGCCAATCAAAACCTATCCTCTTTAATATATTCTCCATGGAAAGAATTGGCTATCCGTTATAATCCATAATTTTCTATCCGTCACGTTATCCTTACATATCCGCGACCTACTTTGATTTTTCTCCTTATATAACACAGATAGACTGTTAATCCGCGCCAATCATTGCTTATTCTCTTTAGTCCGTTCTCCACAATATAAATTAGAAAAAATGTGGATTGAAACGGAGAAGCAATATATTTATATTTTCCATACATTTCAATCCATAATTTTCTATCCGGAAACTTATTCTTTTCTATCCGCGACCTACTTAGACTTTCCTTATTATCAAGCACGGATACGATACTTATCCATGCCAGTCAATCAATGCTTATCCTCATGAATCTTTTCTCCACAGAAAGAATTGGCTCTCCGTCCTAATCCATAATGTTCTATCCGTCAGCCTATCCTTATCCATCCACGACCTACTTTGTCATTCCTTGTTAACTACCGCGGATAGAATACTTATCTATGTCAGTCAATATTTATCCTCATGAATCTTTTCTCCACAGAAAGAATTGGCTTTTCGTTCTAATCCATAATTTTCTATCCGTCACCCGTTCTTTGTCTGTCCGCGAGCTAGTTTGATTTTTCTCATTATGTAACACGGATAGAATCTTAATCCGTGTCAATCATTTTTTATCATCTTCAATCCTTTCACCATAAAATGTATTGCCTATCTGCACAAATTTATAATTTTCTGTACGTCACCGTATTCTTTTCTATTCGCGTACTACTTTGATTTTATCTCGTCACCTATCACGGTTTGAAACGGTATCCGTGAAAAAGAATGCTTATTCTCTTCAATCCTTCTGTCACCTAATCCTTGTCTATCCGCGGACAACTTTGATTTTTATCATTATGTAAAAAAAATTATTGACTGTCGGTTATAAATCGTGATTTTCTATCAAATACGAATTAGCATTATAGTTTCCACTGCAGATACATACGTATAGAAGTTTTTTCATTCAAATTGATACGCGTGGATAGAATATTATTAGTTTAATACAAATTCAAAAGGATAGACGCGGATAGAGTATTACTATTTCAATTCTGATGAAAAGAGATAAATATGGATTGCATAATTTTACTTGAAGATGGCTTTAAACGGATAGATATGGATAGATTATTTTTAGTTTCAGTTAGATTAAAAAGGATAGATGAGGAGAGAATATTTTTCGTTGAAGACGGATTAAAACGGATAAATAGGATACCATCTCACGGATAAATAAGGATAAAAAAGTTCGGACTGAAACGGATAGGGGCGGATGAAATTCCACTTCACGTATTGAAAATTGTTCAAAGGGATAAAGATTTCAAAATCTCAAAAAGGATAGAACATGATTTAGCAGGGTGCAAAGTGCTCATTCAAACGGATACAAAACTGATATCCGTTTGAATCCGCTGATTCCTATCCGTTTGAATCCGTTTACTTCCAGCAGGGATATGTACACAACTTCTCCAATTTTCAGAATTACGCGAATTTGATTTATTTCGTTCGTATTTATAGAGCAAAAATCATCCCCCCAGGTTGTTATTTTTTGAAGAACTGCACAGAGATTGGGATGAGAGTTAACATTTGAAAGACGTTTGGCGATCGTGTGCTCTTGCCTAGATGATTTGCTCACTCGAAACTGTTGAATCTGAATATAAGTCCCATTCGTAAGTTTAACAAAACTATTATTTGAACGATCAATATTAGACCTTTCTTTTGAGTAGATACAATTATCTGTGAGCATTCTTGTATAAGAAACTGTATCTTCGGGCAATTGGAGTTGATCAATCCATCTTCTTTTTGCGGCTTTAGAATCACCGAAATCTCTCACATAATCACCTTTTAAGGTGTTTCTTGTATTTCGTCCCTTTAGATTAAAGGAGTATGCTTTCCTCGTTTCCGAAGCGTCAGGAAGAATATGCTTGTCTAAAATAATTTCACAATGAAGCATAGACAAACGTCGACACATATGATTGGGAATCCCTTTAGCAGATTTAATCATTCTGAGTCAGTAATTTACTATGAGCTGTTTCAAGAGGTTAAGCTGTACGACTCCATGACGGACCCCAATATTCAAGTGATTTTACCGAATCTAGTAGTTGTTGAAAATTGTAGGTCATAGCACCTTTTGTGTAATACTTTTCAGTCTAAAGCATAAACTTCTTCACCAAATATTCCATGTGTTCTAATTCAGCTTGAGTGATACCCAGATAACAATCGTGCGACGCACAGTACTCGCATGCGTGCGACGCACGCTGTGCGAGTCATAACGCATGCATGCCGCCATCACCTGTCGCAATGCTGTGATGGGTAGGTAGAGTACGTGCGTAATGCGTCTCATATCGCCATCACGACGTACTTCACGTATGACTGCGTATGCCAGTCTGTCTGCGACGCATGCGTGCGTCTATCCTATAGACAATAAATAATTAATGAGACATAAAATTCCATAATAATGATCTGGTTAGATCCTAGATATTGTTTATTTATCAAAATTGGATTATTCCAAATTGTATCACATGTAAAAAGTAATAAAAATTGTTAGTCCGCCTTTTAATAGAACAAAATCTGAAAAATTTCCAAATACTTTTTCTAATATATATATATATATATATTGTAACTAAGTTTCCCAACTTTTTCCGTGTGCATCACGGCTAATCACGTCGTGGCCGGGGAATACCACCAGGTATTCGAATCCCAATGCTGTTTTTGGCTAACGGCCCATCACATCGATGGTCACTACGGTCCAAGGCTGCTGTACTACCCTGCGACCCATTAGGCCCGCTGCAGGTCTCTGTTCAGCCTTGATTCGCTGGCAGGTGTCGCAGGAACGTACCCACAGAGAAATGTTGCGATACATGCCTGGCCAGTAATACTGGACCGAGGCTCTCCGGTATGTCTGGTCAATTCGCAGACGTGCGGCCTGCGGATCATTGTGTACCTCCTCGAAGACTTCTTGTCTTCTTTCGGCTGGTACTACCAACTTCCACGCCTCTAGGTCTTCGATTGCCGGGTCTATCAACGGATTTGTACGGCGCCGATATAACATTCCGTCTACGATCTTCCATCCATGGAATTTTCTTGGGATTTCCTCCACCTCGCGCAGTCGTTTACGGTACCACTCGTCCTCCACCGGCTCCATGGCAGCTATGGGGATTGCTACTTCCTCCTCATACATCCGACAAAGGGCGTCAGGCACGTGGTGCAAAGCTCCTTTCCGGTGTACGACCTCGAAGTCGTATTTGAGGAGGTCAAGTGCCCATCGCGCTAATCGACCAGTTGGATTGTGGAGATTATGTAACCATCGCAACGAACTGTGGTCGGTGATTACCGTGAAATGAAACCCTTCCAGGTAGTGACGGAATTTTCTAAACGACCAAATCACGGCTAGACATTCCTTTTCCGTGACTAAATACTTTCTTTCCTCGTCCGACATCGTCCTATTGGCGAAAGCGATCACCCTCTCAACGTCGTCTTGCATCTGCGTCAAGACTGCCCCGAGGCCGATGTCGCTCGCGTCGGTCTGGAGTACGAACGGGACGTCAAAGTCGGGATATGTCAAAATCGGTGCCGTAGCGATTTGTCATTTAAGCTTAGCGAACGCACTTTCCTGTTCGGTTCCCCATTCCCATGGGACGCTTGTTCTAAGCAGTCTATTCAGTGGTTCCGCGTCAGTCGCAAAGTCCGGTATAAAGCGACGATACCACGATGCCATCCCCAAGAACCGTCTTAGTTGCTTTATTGTCCTTGGGGCAGGGTAGGAGAAAAGAGGCTCGCCCTTGTCCGGATCGACTTGCAAACCCCATTGATTCACTAGGAATCCGAGATAACGTACGGTCAGTCTCCTGAATTCGCATTTCTTTGGATTTATAGTCAGTCCGGCACTCTGTAAGCGGTCTATAACTCCCACTACCCATTCCTGGTGACCCTTGAACGTCTCATTGACGATGACTATGTCATCGAGGTACGCATAGACGTTAGGCTCCATGTCCGGCCCTATGAGGGAGTCTACTAGTCGCTGGAATGTCGCAGGGTCTCCTGACAGTCCAAAAGGCATCCTTGTTAACTGAAAGAGCCCCGTTCCAGGGACTGTAAATGCTGTGTACTCCCTACTGTCTTTGGCTACAGGTATCTGGTGGTACCCCCACTTCAAATCTAGGGTCGTTATGTACTTTGCGGCCCGGAGCTGCTCGAGGATCATATCCATTTTTGGCAACGGATACGCATCCTGTTTAGCCACCTTGTTGAGCCTACGGTAATCCACAAAAAATCTATACGTCCCGTCGGACGAAGAGATTCGTCTATATTAATGTCATTTTACTACTGATGGATAGGATTTAGTACAGGCTAACGCGTTGGGGTTACATACGCCCCAAAGGCTCCTTTAATGTAAGAAAAACTGACGGGACCTATCTCGGGTTAAGAGGAAGGGCATCGCAACTAACAACTCCTCGTCTGTGAGAAAAGAGGCAGCTCTGCCCTCTTCGACCCTCCACAAGAAGTTGTCCACACTTGAGCCCTTTTGTCCATTAAAACTGACCTTCCACCCTTCCACGATTCTTGTCACGTCTCGCGGTTTGCTAAGGGGTCGCAGGGGCCTCGCCTCCATCCATGAGCATACCCGTGACTCGTGGTGGCTTCTGGTTCAAATTCGCGCGAGGCTCCTGGCCCAAGTGTGTGTGTCTTTGCGCATAGCCCTCATATTCGGGTCTTTCATCCCAACCGTGGGAGTACCTGTTCTGCGGAGCGCGACTCTGCTCTCTATTCTGTCGCCGTGGCTCCCAATATGGCCCATCCTGGCCCTGTCCCGTCGTTGGGACATATTGCGTTCTAATGTCCCGGGTATGACTAAAACTCGCGCCTTGGTAACGTCGCGCGGCTTCATGCCCTCCATACCCTGTGTCATAGGACTTACGTTTCACTTGACTTGGCTCTAAAAATTCTGGTGGCCCGTACCTATCACAATTTTCGATTCTGCCCCTAGTTAGCTCTGACCGTTCTTGTTCGAACGCTTCCCCCCTTTCTAAGGTCGGGTTCGTTTTCAGGGAAGAGGCTCGATGGTGGGTAGTGATGGGCGGTCCGATCCGTTCGGGTCCCCTCTCGTTCCCATAGCCTGTGTTCGCGGTGGTCATTCGGAGCGAGCTCTCTCGGGTGAGGCTCCGGGTAATACCCTGGGTACCGGTAACCCTCTGTTTCTACGGTCCGGCCCCAGTTTTCGGTTTCTTAATGCGGTTTCTCTACCTTAAGCGGAGCTTCTCGATTCCTGCTGTACCAGTCATTACTCGGGCGCATGTCTCTTATTACCGCGGTGGTGAAAATCGGCTGCGAAGTGGTTATCAGGGGAGCACACGTTAGGGCACTCACGGTCGGTGGGTAGTATGCCGTCTGACTGGTTGGCCCACTTGCCCAGGGTGTCGTCACACCACGGCTTGGTGGTACCGAGGCTTGTTAATCCCGTTCTTGTTTCGGCCAGTATTGGGCCCTTCTAGGGCTCTCAGACCTCCTAATTGCGCCTTGGTACTGCTGGGGTACCGCACTTCCCCTGGAAACTAAATGAGCTAAATGTAGGGACATGTCTATTCGCTCGTCTGCCGCGCTGGCCCTAGTCATTGTTTCGCGTGGCCTAGTATTAACTTTCGCGAAACGAGGATCCCCGTCCCTAGTGCTCCTCGCGTTCCCCCCAACCGATGTTTCTGCCTGAGTAGGTGCTGCCACTGCCTCTTCATCCCCCCTCCACATGTCTCTGCTGGGAGGTGGGATGTAGGCTGGTGATAGCGCACCGCTCAAGGCCTGGTCTCCCCCCGTTCCTGGCCAATGTCGGTGCCCATGTGGTTCGTCTCCAAAATCGTGAAAGGTTGGTGTTGGATTATTTCAACAATTGTATAAATGTATATAGAGCAAAAATACAATCCACTTTTCCAAGTAATGAACCGATATGCTATAAGTCGTGTGTGTTCTACTGTTCTGGAAGTTTAGGACCAAGCTTTAAAAGCTATGCGTAATCTTCATAATGTAAACTATAACCGTGATTGAATGTGTATGGTGTATGAATGTGATATTCGTCACACGTTCGTTCGTTAGTCGAAAATCGAATCTCAAAGAGTAAAGACCTGCCTTCCAAGTGTCTTGAATACATTTTCAATTCTTTAAAGTCTAATTAGAGTATTATTTCCATAACCATTTTCCAATAGGTTATGGGCCCAGTTGGTAATTCATATTAGCTGCGTGTTGTGTTTTTAAAAGGAAACTGAAAGTGACAAAACGGGAATTATAGTTTGAAAACTTCGTTCTTGTGTATACTGTGTAGTGCTTAGTGTAAGTGACAATGGAGAACCTGAAAGCGGAAAGGAACATTAAAGCTTTTGACGGTGATAGATATAGTGCGTGGAAATTGAGAATCAAAGCTTATTTAACTGAACTTGAAGTTATTGAGGTGATTGAAGATGAAATTCCAAGCACAGCGAGAGAAATTCTACACAGTTTGGATTCAATCTACGAGAGAAAAAGTCTTGCTACGCAACTGTCCCTGCGGAAGAGATTGCTTAGTTTAAAGTTACAAGGCGATACTCCTTTGATTAAACATTTCAGAATTTTTGATGATTTAATCACGGAATTATTATCAGCAGGAGCAAAACTGGAAGAGACTGATAAAGTGTCGCATTTGTTGTTGACTCTTCCTACAACATATGACGGAGTTACAACAGCAATTGAAACTTTATCTGAAGACAATTTAACACTGGCTTTCGTTAAAACGAGACTATTGGATCACGAAGTTAAACTTAGACACGAAAGCAGTGATACAAGCTCTAAGGTACTTCACGCTGATAAAACTGATGATTTTGCTAAAAAAGGTAGAAATACTGAATTTAAGAAATCATGGAAGTACAACAATCATCAAGGACAAGGAAAATTTAATAAAAATAAGAACACAAATGTTAAATGTCATCATTGTGGCAGGAAAGGTCACATAAAGAAAAATTGTTTCCATTATAAGAGACAACTGCAATACCAAAATGAGAGAAATAGGACAGTTCAAACTGTTCAAATAAATGATCAGTCATCATCGATGGATACTTTCAACTCTGGATTTGCTTTGATGGCCGGGGATTTTAATATTAATGATGAAACTGGAAATAAAATTACATTTCTTCTCGACTCAGGAGCATCGGACCATCTTATAAACAGGGAAGACCTAACTGGAACTTTTATTGAATTGCAGCCTCCTGTGAAAATATCTATTGCAAAAAATGGAGCCTTTATAACCGCAACCAAAAAGGGTAAACTCAATGTCAATAGCAATATTGGTAACAACGGGGTCCTGGAGGATGTCTACTACTGTTCGGAAGTCCCGTATAATTTACTTTCTGTGAAGAAAATGCAACAATCTGGATTGACAATTATTTTCAATCAACAAGGAGTTAAAATTAAAAAAGGTGGTATGAACATAGCAAAAGGTAAAACTTTGGGCAATTTAATTGGCATGGATTTTACAGTTAATTTAAAAAAGGGTAATTCTGATATTCAAATATATAATGCAAAATGTAATAATTATGAATTATGGCATCAACGATTGGGACACATGAGAAAATCTAAATTTTTAGAATTAAAAAATAACCAGATGATTTTTGATATTGAACAAATTAATGAAGTAATACCTGATAATGATTTGTGTGAAGCTTGTATAAAAGGAAAACAAGCAAGGTTACCTTTTGAAAAGGCTAAAGATAAAAATCATGTTAAACGTCCGTTATTTATTGTTCATTCCGATGTTTGTGGCCCAATAACTCCCCCAACTATTGACAATAAAAATTATTTTGTATGTTTTATTGATGAGTTCACTCATTACTGTGTAACGTATTTAATTACATACAAATCGGATGTATTTTCTGTATTTAAAGATTTCATTGCAAAAAGTGAAACTCATTTCAATTTAAAGATTGTTAATTTATATATTGATAATGGAAGGGAATATTTGTCTAATGAGATGAAGGACTTCTGTGTGCAAAAAGGTATCAGTTATCATTTAACAGTTCCACGAACCCCTCAATTAAATGGTGTCTCAGAACGTATGATCAGAACTATAACTGAAAAAGCTCGGGCGATGATTTCAGGTGTTAATTTAGAAAAACATTTTTGGGGTGAAGCAGTTTTAACTGCTACATTTTTGATTAATTTATCGCCGACTAAAGCTTTAAAGGTAGATAAAACACCATTTGAATTGTGGCATGGTAAAAAGCCTCAGTTAAAATATTTGAGAGTTTTCGGTTCTACTGTCTATATTCATAATAAAACTAGAAAAACCAAGTTTGATGATAAATCTTTTAAAGGAATTCTAGTAGGGTATGAACCGAATGGATACAAAGTGTGGGATGTGGAAACTGAGAAATTCATGATAGTTAGAGATGTTATTGTTGATGAGACTAATTTCTTGAAGTCCAGACCGATAGAAAAGTCTAAAGGGGTTAATTGTAAAAACTCCCATAATAAAACTGATAAATCTGACAAGTTGTCAAAATCAGTAGAGTCTCAAAAATCTGATAATGAGAAATCAGGTATTTCAAAAGAATAGATTGAAACGATACCTAATAAATTGGCAAAATTAGATCAGAAATCTAATAAATCTGTGGTTGACGCAGATATGCACGAAGAGCCCTTATCTCAAGACAATCAAAGTAAAACTTTAGAATCCTGTGAACTAAGAAAGAGTGATAGACTGAAAAATAAACCTCCTATTTCTT
>CAKNWT010035466.1:0-13246 GCA_932066315.1 Andricus coriarius | reverse complement strand
TCTTTATACCTCTGTTTCTTTTCATTCTCCTTGGCTATGATATTTTTGCCAGCTGGTGCCGAAAAGTCTATAACGAACATGGTTCGTTTCTCGAAGTCAAGAAGAGCATTGACACTTCTCACTTTCGACAATTAACTCTATTTCCCTAGGAGCGTTTAGAGGGGCGGTATTTGTGCTGATGCCGTAAGAGTGACAGAGATGGTAATAAAGCACTCTTAGTGCCGCATTGTGCCTTTGGATGTAGGTCGTTCCCGCATGAATTGGAGAACCAGATAGTATGTATCCTAGATGCTCGGGGTGTGCATGACACGCTCTGCAGCTATCATCGGGAATGTCTTGGCTCAAAATGTGGCGACGGCATGCTAGAGTGGAAATGACACCGTTTTGGCATGCCAAAATGATACCCTCCGTGGCCAACTTCAATCCGGGTGATTTAAGGAACGCAAACGTCAGCTCATACGATATCGACAGATCCTCCACATTTCTGTAGAAGATGCCGTGCACCTTCAAGCTTTCTAACAGACAGATGATAAGTCTATGAGAGGTTGAATCGAAAGCTTTCCGGTAGTCAATCCAGGCCATTGACAGGATGCGCTGATGAGCTGCAGCATCTTTGCAGACACCCCTGTCAATTAGCAGGTTCTCTCGACAGCCTGCTACACCTTTTTTGGAGCCACGTTGTTTGTACATCTCTCGGCACAAAGGCTCAATTCGCCAAACAATCCTTTTGTTCAGGACAACTGTAAATATCTTATACAGTATGTTCAAACAAGTTATTGGCCTGTCATTCTCTGGGTTCGACAAGTTGCCTTTTTTCGGTAGGAGTATAGTGAGTCCTAACCCCAGCCACTGCGGAATGGGCGTCTCTGACTTTAAAAATGAGGTGAATATGCGGGCCAAATGTTGGTGTGTAGAAGTAACTTTCTTCCACCAGAAGTTCTTGATACAATCTGGTCCAGCGCCGGAAAAGTTCTTCGTTCCTGTAAGTGCTAAAATCACCTCTTCGGCAGTAATTGATGGACATTCATCCTCAGATTTTATGAGGTTGTCGCAAAATTCCTTGAAGCGCATGATATTGTCAGTATTTTCTTTCAACTCTAGTGTTTTCGGGGTCTTTGTATACCTCTTTTCAAAAAGTCTCTACCTCGTTGGGCTTTGGTGGATTTTTGATAGAAACAGGGTGATCATTGAACAGGCGAGATGGGTCAGCGATAAACTGTTGATTCTCCCTGATCCATCTCTCCCTCTTCTGTATTCTTTTCCTTGCGTCAGATAACAGCCGTATTTTGTCAACAATATGCTGCTTGATTGTCAGCAGCTTTGACTTGTTTAGTGTGTGATTCAAGATCCTCAGTTCTTGGGCGAACTTTCGAACCCTTTCCGTGAACGGTCTACCAGATGTTATGTAGTCAATCACACATTGAACACGGGACGCATTCTGTCTTGCCCATCCAATCTTCTTGTTCAGTTGATGTAAACGTCTTTTGGTCTTTTGATCCATCGTAGGTTTGACCCTTCGACTTGAATCAGCCAAAGCTCTCGCAGCACCATAAACTGAGCAATTGATGGTCCAGAGGTCGGATTCTTGCGTGATTTATCCACGAAGGGAGGCATCCATTTCAGCCAGATCTTGGGGCTTAGGAAGAACTTGCATGTTAATGTTGCGCCTTGTTCTCAAATCGTGATCATCTCTCAGAAGGTGCCTCCTTTCCGCGGTTGGTCTTAAAGTCGCTTTCTTACCTTCGGCTGCAGCTTGATCAAGCAGCGGTTGGGGAAGCGCTCCGCGTAGATATCCATTTTTCCAGAGGTAGGCACGTTGATTTCGCAACGGTTGAATCGAAACGTGCTGAAGCTCTGGGTGTTTTTGGCACCACAGAGTATGCATACGCGTCATAAAGCCTCGGTGAACAGGGATAATGCTGGCATCGTAGCAGTCTAGCAAGTCATCCTTGAGCTGATTCGTCCACTCAATGTGGGCGTTTCGCCGGTTCGTCGTCGTGTTTCCATCTAAATTATTTTCAGCACCCCGAACTCTAGGATTATCGGCAATGTTCGCCGACCCATTGTCGGGTGCTTTGCGCGTTCGATCGTTTTGAACCGCATTTACAACTTTTGGGAGTTTTGGTGTTGTCATTGTTGTTCCCGAAAAGGAAAAGGTTACGTCCGTCCTTATAGAGTCCCGCATGCCAGGATAAGGCTATACACTCTGAGAGGTCGCCCGGTATCCCATAGTCACCGTTCGAGACACCTCACCCAGGTGCCATTCAGCTTTCGGCACGGTTGTCACGCCTCCGCTTAGGGGTTATTCCTTCGGGACCATCCCTGGACAATTGTCCGCGACTGCTTATTAATTATTGTAACCATATCCAGCAGAAACCCTTGGTACAGGGACCCTCTATCCGCAACCCGAGGACGCGTTCGGCGGCTTTGTCATAGGCCCTTCAGTTCAATTCCTAAGGAATCAAAGCCGAAACCGAATATATATATAATATATGGGTTTCGATTGATTTGGAATAGAACTGAAGGTCCCATGACAAAGCCACCGAACGCATCCTCGGGTTGCAGATACATCCATGCCGAAAGTTTGAACACACTGTATGAGATCTTTACAGCTGTCCTAAACAACAAGATTGTTCGGCGATTCGAGCCTGTGTGGCGTGAGATGTGCGAACAACGTGGCTCGAAAAAAGGTGTAGCTGGCTGTCGACAGAACCTGATAATTGACAGGTGTGTCTGTAAAGATGCTGCAGCCCATCAACGCGTCCTGTCGAAGTCCTGGATTGACTACCTCAAAGCTTTCTATTCAACCTCTCATAGACTAATCATCTATCTGTTTGATAGCTTGAAGGTGCTTCCACACATAGTAAGATGCATAGAGAGATTGATGCCTCTTTGGAAAACTAGATTTACTATCTCATCAGGAAATTATCGTGCGAGAACGAACAAAGTCACCTTCCAGAGGGGCGTCTTTTAGGGCGATACCATGAGCCTTTTGCTTTTTTGCATCACACTTCTGCCTCTATCTCTCGCACTACGAAATTCTTCTGGATGCCTCTGTGGCGAGACTAATCAGCGCGAGCATAAGGTCACTCATGTATTTTATATGGATGACCTGAAGATATATGCTTCTAGTAACATCAGTAGAGGAGTCTGTCCGAAGCATATGCAAGCATCTTCTTCGACATATTTGGTCTTCCAATCTGTCGGTGTTCCTTTGCAAAGCCGCGGAGGAAGCGGCCGAGACGCTTGGCCTGAATTTTAACATCAGAAGTGAGGAAAGTGCATTACTTCATCTAGATGCTTCACTTCTAAAAGCTGCAGTGAAGAAAGCAGGATTTGAGAAATTTCACCAACAGCTGCTCGACAAGAAAATGCATAAAAACTTTCACATAAATGTAGAAAAACAGTCCTTGTCGAACGAGCAATCTTTTGCTTTTCATAGATCATCATGGCCTAATTCACGAACAGAGGGTTTTATTTTCGCATGCCAGGACTGCGTCCTTTCCACCTTAGCATACCGTGACCGCATTTTAAGTCGAGTAGTTCCAAGCGATAGGTGCAGAGCGTGTCATGCACACGCTGTGTACCCAGAACACATGCTATCGGGGTGTTCCACCCACGCAGGAACCATCTTTGTCGCTCTTACGGTGTTGGCCGCGACCCTGCCCTGCTGAAGGCTCCATGGGAGATAAAGTCAATTGTCCAAAACGAGAAGTGGCAAATTTTCTGGAACTACGATTTTCGGACAACAGTCTTGAACTGATCTCGTATCGAAACCTTTGTCACGTTTCTTTGCGAAATTTGCAAGAAATTTTTCCAAGCCCGATTTTTCCAAGCACACCCGAGGCCTGACATTGTTCTCCAAGTCTTCGAGAAACGAACTATATTCGTGATCAAATTCTCTGCCCCGTCCGAATACAACATCACTGCCAAGGAGAAAGAAAAGGAGGAGAGGTAACAGGTACTTAAAAGGGAGCTGCAACGACTTTACCCAAAATATTCGGTACAAGTAATTGTCTTTGTGATAGGTGCTCTCGGAGGTGCGAAACTATCACTGGTTCACAACCTCAAAGCCATACCCTAGTGACAAAAATACGTCAAGGCACTTGCGAGATGGATGCAGAAATCTGTCACCCTTGGGTCGCTCCGTATCTTCAAGGCACACGTGGGACTGGCCACCCCGTTTTTGTGATTTTATCTTGCCCTGTGGCCACCCTTCTCGCAGTCGTAAGACGTGGTCATAAGTGCGATATACCGCGGTTCTACTAGGGCTAGTGCCCTTTTCATAAATAACATCTATTATGGCTCATTTTCCGCAGACAATATTGCTCTGTAACATTTACTTAAGCACTTTGAAGTCCGGTAACTACAAACGTATGGCTGTTGTGGGTAACATTTTGTATAAGTATACTTTTACAGGAGAGAACTTGCTCGATTCCTATCATCCTTGCTCCGAAATGATGGAAGTTTCAGTATGCATTTTGGCGGTGAAGCCGACATAAGAGGAGTATACTGTGCTTTAGCGGTTGCGAAACTAACAAATATCTTTACACCTGAAATGTTTAGCGGAACAGAAAAATGGATACAGGAATGCCAAACTTGGGAAGGTGGATTTGGTGGATGTCCTGGGATGGAGGCACATGGAGGATATGCGTTTTGTGGATTGGCTTCACTGGTTTTATTAGGAAAAACTGATGTTTGTAATTTATCCTCGTTACTTGTAAGTATACTTACTCACAATTTTTATACACGTTACTTCGCTTTATGTCAGTTTTTCAACACTTTTCTCTGAATAATTCCGAGTGCTAAAAGAATGACTAATATAAACCAAGAGCTTCAGCAGTAAAATCTTGTTTGAAATTTACTTAAAACGAGAGGTTTGTTAATTTTTGTTCCACCCAAGCCGAAGTCAAAGCCGAAGTCCGATTTACAATAGTCCTATTTTAAATCGAAGCTAATGTAATGTTTAAATGATCTGCGGAACGTAATGTTTTAAATTCGTTCCGTTTCTGTTTGTTTATTTATTTACTTAACGCAAAGCATAAAAAAGGAAGAAATTAGATTTTTTTACTTTTTAGGACCCCACAAGAGGCAGAAAAGCACAGGCGATCGAGGGGTATTTTAAATTACTGAAGTTACTAGCGTGGGATATAGCGACAATGCCAAATAATAATTGAAATTACATTGATCGTACATTGTTTATATGTCTGAAGAGACAATTATTGAATTCATAAAATGGATGATTTCAAATTTTAATATATGTTTATTTATTTATATAGTTTTTTGGTTTCGGTTCCTTTGGAATCGAATCGAAGGGCCTATGACAAAGCCACCGCGCGCATCCTCAGGTTGTGGATAGAGGGTACCTGTACCAAAGGTATCTGCGGAATATTGTCACAATAATTAGCAAGCAGTCGCGGACAATTGTCCAGGGATGGGCTCGAAGGAATAACCCCCAAGCGGAGGCGTAGCAACCGTGCCGGAATCTGAATGCCACCTGTGCGAGGTGTCTTAGACGGTTTTTCTGGGATACCGGGCGACCTCTCAAAGTATGCAGCCTTATCCTTGCATGCAGGCGAAACATAACGCGAAACATAGTTGTAAGTGCAGTTCAAAACACTCAAACGCGCAGGGCTCCCGACAATGAGTTGGAAAAGAATACAGACTACCCTAGAGTTGGGGGAGCCTATCAAGAGGTCAATGCGATGGACCAGCAAAATTTCCGTATTTTTGAGTAGATGGATCGACTGAGGTACAACCTGCTAGAGTGGTACCATACCAATATAGCCCCTGAACGAGCAGGTTACATGGCGTGACTAAATGCTCCGCGGTGCGGGAAACACCTAGTCCTCTCGCACTTTTCGCAACAACATATGAAAAACCGTCCCGATGACCTCCAGAAAAGGGTTTATATCGAGGATGCAAAAAAGACTACACCGTCATTTGTTACTAACATTCAAAAGACTTAGACGTTTATTTTTTTTATGTTGTCCAGACCATATACAATGTGAGCGTCTACGTCTTTTTAATATCAGAACCAAATTATGGAATAGTTTTATTTGCACTCATCAATATAAGCGGAGCACCTTCTCTACCGCAGTCAGAATAAGTTGGCAACAGAGAAAAGGAGGCGACAGTGACAGCAAAGGCGGTCAGGCATCCAATAGAGGAAGAGCGGTGCTTTAGGACCAGGAAAAACATCAACGTCCAGTTATCTTTCAAGCTCAAGTATCTGGCTGAACTGGATGACGTGCTTCGTGGATATTTTTCTGAAGAGTCCAACCTCTGGACCATCAATTGTAGCGTATATGATGTGTGCACGTGTGCATATAGCGATAACTTTGGCGGATGCAAATCGTAGAAAAAACCAATGGCTGATCATAAGACCAAAACATGAATGCATCAACTCAGCACAAAGATAAGCAAGGCAAGACAGTATGACCCATTTCGCCCCTTCTAAGGCCCTTCCAGTTACTGTCGACCACCCGATTCAATCTGTGGAGGTCGAGCCATTTTGGGGAGAAGTCTACGAAGTGCAGCATCCACTGACTGAAGACGCAAATAACATAAATACTTCAAGGAGCTGTGAAGTGCCCTTGTAACACCTGAGGAGGAATGACCACCGATCGCTACCGAGGAGGTGAAAAATATATTCAGAAGCATGAAGAACTATTCCGTTCCAGGACTAGATGGTATCCAGACCTTTTGGTGGAAGAAGTTTTCTTCAACCTATCAGAATGCTAGTCATCAGGTACCATGGATCTTATCACATCTAAAAATTTAAAAGCCAAATGGGGCAGTTGTGAAAATAAGAAACAATAATGAAATTATCACATGAAATACGGAAAGTGAATTTGAGGTTAGAAGTTTGAAACCTACACAATTCATTAATTTATCACAATTGTGAATAAAATTTACATAAAGCATACAGTATTTTATTAATAACAAATTTTCCTATCAGTGCTGTAATATAATTTGTCATCTCTTCATTTCGAATTAACTTATTTAGAACAATTCTTGAGATCTGTTTAGTTATAAATAGAGGTGAGGAAACAGAAAACAAAGCGGCCCACCTGATCCACGCGCACGCGCATATACGCAGTCGTGCACTCCTGTATTGTATCGTACGGGAATGATGCGAGAAAATTGATGAATTTTAGTCTTTTTTAATATTTATAAAAAAACAACATTTTAAGCTCAATTTGATAGAATCTTATGTTAAACGATATGCTTAATATTTCTGTATTTATTACTCAATTCTAACTACAATATTTTACTAGTTTACAAACTTGATACGTTTAGCGTTTTTCAGGTTACTGTCTACAAAAAGGAGAAAAAAGTTTATCCTTGTTTATGGGAAATAGGAACACAAATAAAAAAAGAAATTACCATTTTGTAGAGTATGATAATAATTATTTATTAAATTTAACAAAAAAATCGGTACGAGTTTCTATGTTAATGTTATATTACTGGGACTTCAAGTTTGCCTCCAATTTGGCAATTACCCATAACGCAGTGAAGGAGGCTGCTGAAGCACATGGCCTTGACTTCAATACCAGGGGTGACCAAAATGCATCAAACATTATACATTTTGAGTACTCACTCCTGAAGGCTTGGATCAAGGAAGCACAGGAGAAAAACTTCTGCGAACAGCTCCTCGGGAAGTGGATGCACGGTATCTTTTACAGAAATGTGAAGGATCAGTCGATGTCGTATGAGCTAACGTTTGCTTTCCTTAAATCAGCCGCATTGAAGTCGAGCACGTAGGCCTTCATTTTGGCGTGTCAAAACGGTTTTATTTCCACTTTAGGATACCGTGGGCACATTTTCAGCTAAGACATTCCCGATAATAGCTGGAGAGTTTGGCATGCACACCCCGAGCACCTGGGACACATACTGTCTAGTTGTCGAACTTATGCAGAAACGACGTACATCCAAATGAACAATGCGGCACTAAGAGTGCTTTATTACCATTTCGTCACTCTTGTAGCATTAGCCCTGACACCACTCCGCCAGACGCTCCTAGCTTGATAACCAGGTTAAATAACCATATTCGTTATCGAATTTTCGGCACCAGCCGACAAGAATATCACAGCCAAGGAGAATGAAAAGAAAAAGAGGTATGAAGACCTTACAAGGGAGTTGCGATAGCTATACATCGAAAATTCTGTTAAGCTAGTTGCTCTGATTATCGGTGCTCCTGTAGGTGCCAAGCTGGTACTGGTGAATAGCCTGAAAAGCATTCCTGTGTGTCAACGAAATGCTAAGACACTTTCGGGGAAAATGCAGAAGGCGGTCGCCCTTGGGTCGCCACGTGTCCTCAGGGTGCGCGAGAATTGTGCCATATCGTCGTATTGGGTCTACCGCACACTGTAACCACCTATCTCACGGTCATCAGGCGTGGTTGCAGCTGAAGTTATTCCGCTATTTCGCTGGAAGAAGGTCAAGGTGGGCGCGGTCTCCTGAATCTCCAATGTCTTCATAACCGAATTGTTTTGAGTACAGCTTACATCGTTGCGAATGGAAGAGATCCTTTCCTAAAGATGGTCAGGAAACACGAAATGATTGGCAATGGAGCGTTCCTTTATAAAGCTGGGGTGGAAGCGGCCGATGACGTTGGTCTGAATTTTAACATCAGAAGTGAGGAGAGTGCATTACTTCATCTATGTGCCACTTTTCTAAAAGCCTAAGTAAGGTAAACAGAGGTTGACAAATTCCGCCAACAGCCCTTCGACAAGAAAATGCACGGAAACTTCTACAGAAATGTAGAAAATCAGCCCTTTTCGAAAGAACAATCTTTTGCTTTCCTCAGATCATCCGGACTTAATTCACGTACAGATTATTTCATTTTCAAATGCCAGGACGATGTCATTTCCACCTTAGTATACTGTGACCGTATTTACTTTATCATCATCTTTGTCGCTCTTACGGTTTTGGTTAAAAAAAATTAAAAGTGGATTGAACTTGACGAGAGTTAAGAAGACTTACTTCGTCTCAATCGAGATCGAGGATGCAGTGCGCATGGCCAGTTCAAGGTGAAGCGACATTTACAGGTTTAGTTACCTTAAGGATTCTACGTGTGTCGTTAAGCTGCACGTATTCTACACTGTAATGAATTCTTGAACAAACAGGGATCTTATCCAATTATATATGCCAGGGATCCTTATATGTTTCTCCATTGATGTTGTAGATTTAGGCCTGCACTCTCCAGAGTCATTTTTCTCCATTTGTACTCGTAGCCGACTTGGACTGGGCTTCACGGTCTTAATATGTGTGGATGGCCTTTCACAAGTTCCATGACACGTAAAGTTCATTAAATAATACAAGAAAAGAACGACAGTGATTTTAATTTGATATTATTGTATCCGATCGTCTGGAAATTGTAGATTTGCTAAGCCGTGCGCAGACAGCAAAATAAAGTTGGCTCTCTGCTCGAAACACATAATCTGAAACTTGTTTCCAATCAATAAAATAGGGTTTTTTCCAAAGTCAGATATCACTTTTTCAATGAATGGATCTTATAGTTTATAAAATTCTAATTTTAAAAACGCCCATAAAATATTTGTTACGTATTGTTTACTATTTTTAATTTAATGTTGAAATATGAATTTTCTATCACGATGTCGATTGGAGGGCCCCTCTGACGTGAAAGGGATCGGATTTTGCACCAATCACAGCTTATGTGTCAGTGATTCTCAAACGTATTTTTCTCTGCCGATGTTATATTTTGATTATCCGCACGTCGAAAATGGAAGTCTCAAAATATTATTCAGAGAAATGTCAAAGGAGGGTTTCGTAAAAGCCAATAGCAGAAATTTCCCGAAAATAGAGATATGTATGGTGATTGTGATTTCGTAAGTTCAGAAATACGAGGAGTGAAAATGAAACGGTTAGGTGACATAACCTCTTCATCATAAGTTTCGTTAGTTTCATCTTTGAAGATGTCAATTAGTAGAGGGGGTTATATCACGAGGTAATTTCAGTTTAACGTCATTTTATGAGCTAATTTAATTACCAAAAGCTGTGCTCAGTCGTCCAACTGCTACTCCAAGGGTGAGTTACGAAAGATCGAATATTAACGGAAAGTAAATGATTAATAGTAGCGAACTCTGAAGTTTTGGTACATTAATTTAAAAAAGAAAAAAGACATCTCGTCGGGAATTGCAGCGATAGCGTGGAGAGGATTTACCAAAAGAGAATAACAATATAAATCAATTTATATCGGAGGTAAGAGTAACGGGATGAACACAGAACTGATTTTTCCACACAGTGAAACGGTACAGCATAATTTTATTAGGCATATTTAAATATATAAAAAGAGCGGATGAGAAATAAAATATATACGCCTCTGAGTGACTTGCCAATTCCTTGACGAAATAGTTATGTAGGTCGCATATACCGCTACGAGAAACAGGTCCGCGGCTACGTGACCGCTATCATTACCAGAGAACGACTGGATCGACAGTCTGCGCTTAACAGTTCAAGGAACAGCATGTTTGGCGTTTGATTCCCCAATTCTCATGCGTTTCTAGACATTTTTTTCTCCAGGTTAAAGAGTCGCGGTCGTGAATAAAGTAACGAGTTATTAAGAAGGACTTGGAGATCAACAAGATCGCTCATTCTTTTTCAAACCACTACTAAGTAAGATCTCAAGAATTCCAGCAGGGCCGCTCTAATTTAATTATGCTTAAATTGATAATAATGAAGTTGAGGGTGAATTGATTTAATCATTTACTAGTGATGTGTTCAATTACTCAAAGCAATTCCTCTTTGGTTTTTCAACCCGTTTTCATACGGGTGATCAACCAATAACAATTGAGGGGTTCTGAACACGGATGACTCTCTTTTAATTGATTAATAATTTTTACAGACAAATTTGTAGGACTCTTAGGAATTAGTAAAGTTCCCAGTATAGAGCTATGAATTTTTCTAACTCAAAATAGATACGGTTGATAAAAGGCAGAACCAATTTATCTAAACTTTATCTGGCACGAAAAGGAAACAAAACGTGGCCTAAGAATAATTAATATATAAGAAACTTAAAGCCTTTAGGAAAATGAGACAATGTTCTGTTAGGCAAATATTGCACCTAATTTGCACGCAATGGCGTCTCATTTAATGTAATCAAACAGAACTTAGAGCTCAGTCCTTCTAAAAAGGGGGGAAAATAATTAGGAATGCATTTTCCTTGATAATCATAAGATTTTGAAGTAAAGTCACAATTATGAAAACTTTTCAAGTAAGAGCAACTTTTAACTCTAAATATAAGAAAGACTACATTTGTAAAGAATTTTTGGTAGAAAATTATTTTAAATTCCAGGGACGAAAAAGAGAAAAGTGAAGTGCAATTTAATGAAAACTGGGAACCACAAGTCACAGAGAAAGTTTCTTTTTGTATAGTTGTTAATAATAGATTAATTCGTGTCAGGTTTATCGTCCTCCCAAGATTGGTACCGACGCGTATACTAGGAACCAATTTCTTGCACAGAACACATTAAACTGTCGGATAATCCGCTTTCTCGTGAATAAATTTAAGGAGAGGAAATTTCGATACAATTTAATCTAAAAACTAGAATCATTAATAATTAAAACAGAGTTGTCCTTAGAATTTCAGGTGGTAGAAAATTTAAATTAAATGCTCACTAAAGAATAACGTTACAATAGTTTAAAAATAAAATAAGGATATGCGAATAGCCTTACAGATTCGAGAAGCCCCACGTGTTCAATTAAATACTAAAAAAAAAACGTAATAACCAAACGAATCAGAACCATTAACACGGAGATTCGCGTGAATTCCAAGTTGGACAATTTTTAAGAAGCTGACCTTACCTTAAGTTACGCTCGTTCACTGAATTTATTTTATTACTACTTTAACTGGAATTTCAATATTAGAATTCGAAAGCCCCGATTACTCCATTTCGGCACATGGCTGCTGAAGAAAAGAGAGCTCTGCTTGGCGATTGTCGAGCGTTTCGTCAGGTCTCCTTTGGGCGACTTCTTAATCGCTTCCGCTGATTGGCTGCCACTGCGCTGCCTTAGAATTATTGAATTTGCTAGGCTTTTCCTCTGCAGTGCCACTACATCGGAAGAGAGTGCAGGGAGGGCTTCTATGGGAGCCTGTAATTATTAAAGAAAAATTTCAGCAGAAAAGATAAGAAAGTATTTCTGGTCATGAGGAAAATCTCATCCTCTCTGAATCGAGTGCGCTCGTATTAGCATTGACAGCAGCAAATCTAAGAAGAACAGGCCTGATTCTCATCCCATTCCGGGAGTCTTGATGTAAGTTGGACTGTCGTATCCAGTGCCGTAGCGTAGAGGGCTTAACTGGGTGTGAGACATCTTGCTTTAAGGTTTCGCTCCGAAGCGAAGCAGTCATTCCCAGAGCCTAAGGAAAGTAGTCTGAAAGTCCTCCCTGGCTTTAGAGGAATCCAAAGATTTCCAGCCAGATTCCGAGGTGATTGGAGGCAGCAGAAGGACAGGCGGAAACCGGTTTCAAAAACCACGATTCTAAGATCGAGACGACAGCAAAAGAATCCTAGTTGTTTAGACATCCTGAGAGTTCCAAAATCCCTCGTTGTCCCTCTTTGCTGAGGAGACCAAGGAAATCTCATAAACAAAAATAGATAACAAACGCATGAACCCTCAGTTTCTTAAAATTTACCTACAATTGTGCCTTTGGAGTGTCGTGCCACGTAACGGAAAGGATTATGTTTCGTTTATTTGATGAAATAAAACTTCAGATAGGTGAGTAAAATTTCACTTTAAGCAGGAAACAATGGACATACCTTTAGAATCGATGACTAATCAGAAATTAGTTTTATGTGAGATCTCAAGCGCCACGCCCAGTATATAATTTTAGTTTTCGCAATTTTCGTGAATCCCATCGTCTTCAAGGGCTCAATTTCAACTCTAAAGTTTCTCGAAAGGTTAACTTTATTTCGGCGACTCAATGTATACACCTCCCATATATTGATAATGAGCAGGCCAAACAGAATCACGAAAACGCGTTCCTCTTCTGCGCTCAGGTGTGAATTTACAACGACGTCCTCTATCACGGGTAGCAGTTCTCACGGTAATAAATCTTACAGTCACTCGCCACTTTATCCTTCGTCAAGTTACAGATTGTTCGTGGACAGTGGCGAGTTCAACTACACTCCAAGCCAATAGGCTCCGCCACTAGGACTAATGAACTAACATACCGACGTGATTGAGTGTGTGCGTGCTGAATCAGCTGACTCGGTGGTGA
>CAKNWT010035464.1:0-14791 GCA_932066315.1 Andricus coriarius | reverse complement strand
AGGTTATTACATACTTTTTATGTTAGGTATTTTTATGTAAATCTTTTGAATTTTATAAGATTGTGCTCTTATTGACCTGCTATCCAATATTATTGCAGACCCAGGAAAAAAAGAAAACAACTTTCAAATCTCTTTTACAGCAAATGTACCGTCTTGCGCATGACTGAATAAAATAAGCAATAACTGAATTAACCCGAATCGAGTGAATACAGCTTCAAGTACGAACTAGAATATCTGAAATTTCCGTTGACTCCCGAGATTCCCCAGTGACTGCCGAGATTCCCCAGTGACTGCTCTGGGAGTGCAGAATTTCCACGAAGGAAATTCCTTGCGATTTCCGGAGTCGCATTCACATGATTTCTCAGTGAATAGCCCCTCGGGATACAGCAGAAAATTCTATAAGCTTAGACGACTTTGAAAATTATAAAAACATCATAATTTCAACAAATGCACATCAAACAAATTTATAAAGTTGATGGGACACTTCGTGATAATAGAACACTGACGTTTCGAAATTGCATAGCTAAAGCAATAGATGTATCATCACCCTCAAAAACTAATAAACAAAATAAGAAGCGTTTTTCATCAGGTAAGGGTTTAATTCCAAAATATTTGATTAGCACAGAGAATAATAAATTAGACTACATTTATTGGGATGTTCCAAATAAATTAGTGGATAGATTACGCTTACTGCTAGTATCTCAAACAGCTGGAAATCCAAGTCACACAAACGAAATTATATCAATTATTGAAGAAGTACGAGAAGCTGGAATTATATATTAATGAGCGTTTTGTCAAGATTTTCATTATTTGCAAGATGAGCATCGATGTATTCGGACGTCATACCAGGCGAGGAGGGAATACAAGTCGTGGACCTCCTGGATTTGGCTTTAAAGTCACATCTGAAGGAGATTATGATATCAAGAATAAAAGGTTCTGTAAAGTGGCTGTTGCTCAAGGGCAGAGTGATGCTGTTAATCTGAATATGGTGCAACATTGAGACTTTTAAAAACTCCATAGATAAAGTTTTAAAAAATTTGAAAATTGATGTTAAATCAAATAAAAAACTGGTGTATCGAAATTCAGAGCTCATTAGTCATGTAGACACTAGTTGAGTGCACCCAAAAATGGACGTAGAGAAGCAGCAGTTGGTGAAGGAGCTGCATAAGCCAGCTAGAAGAAATTACCAACGTCGGCATCTTGACATCCGTGGCATTGATGAGACCTGGCAAGCTGATCTTGTTGAAATTCAGCCATATGAGAGAGAAAACAAAGGATACAAGTAAATTTTAACTGTAATTAACATACAGTTTGAATTGGTATTATCAAGTTTCCGGAGAGAAGATCAGTGAATAAAATAAAATAAAACTTTTTCTTTAAAAAAAGGCAACGTTTCAAACCCTGTGTGGTCCCTTTTCAAGCCTGAGATAAATAGTTGAAACAGACGTACAAAAGTGCAAGTGATATTTGAAAAATTGGAGTAAAGTAGTGTGTAGGAACAACCAAACTCATCAGCAATGCCCGTCATTATATATTGTTTTGGATATATAACAACAAAAATTAGTGGCTTGAAATTTTATTGATTTTAATGTTATTATGTGTCACATCAAAATATCAACAAAAAAAAAATTTCGGAGACATTGCTGTGAGTGGGGATAATCCCACATTTAATTGAAAAATTGTTTAGGAAATTACATTATTGTGTTAAAGAGGAGTTATGTAGGGAACTCCAAAACCAGCAGTAAAACGTCACTTTTATATGCCATTTAGAAGCCTTTCGGCTAAGAAACGCCAAACTAAATATTTCGCCAATCTAAATATTGGGCATGACGGATATTTCAAGGTCGATTTTCTTGAAAAAAGCAAAACGCTGCGTACTGCTGCTGCGGCAAATTCATACTAAGGTTTTATTACAAAACTTGTGAACGAAAATACAATTAACAATTGCCTGTTCCAATTTTAGGTTCATGTCACTTTGGGATTGTAAACTTCAACATTCTATTTGTCGGAACTGGATGTTTTTATTCAGCTCGGGAGTAAACTTCTGTTTTATTTCTAAATGGTGATGTCGATTTTACAGAATGTTATTTCGCTCTTCTGACAAAACCCGATGATGTTGGTTATCTAGTTCTATACTGCATCCCTTCAACTGAACTTTTCAAATCGCGCACTAATTTTCTATTTCAATCCGGTTTAATTTGAACATTATTGCCTATGCCCTTTATTTCTTTTAATAAAAACTTTGCACCCTAAGTAACGTAAAATGTTCTAAAAGCATTGTTGTTTTAATCGTTTTCCATTATTGCCTATTACTGCAAAATAAATTTAATTATGTATGTTCATCTGCTGGACAATCATCATTCTATCATAAAAAAATGTTTTAAAACGAAGAAATAAACCTTTCTTATCTTGATTTTAGGGCCCCTAGAATATAAGTTTCGAGCACTTAATCACATGTTGAAATATAATTGTACTAGGACTTTTGAGTACTACTTTATGTACTTCAAAATGTTAAATATTCCCCACGTGGAAAGTTGGCCGCAAACCCTATTTTTTCTTTAAATTTGAAAAATACCCAAATACTATTTGGTTGAAACTTAATTTACTTTGAAAAGGTAGACCTTTTTGTGAAAAGTCAACTGGTTTGTTGAAAATTCGTCCTTTTTGGTTGAGTACAACTGATTTTAATTTAAAATTAATATTATATATTTTGATTGAAATATCAACTATTACATCTTTCATTGAGAGTTCATCTCGTTGGTCAAAATTTAACTATTTCATTGAAAAATCGTTCATTCTTGGTTGCAAATTGATTTGTCAACTGAAAATTTATTTATACCAGTTAAAGATTCCTAATCTACCATCAATGTCGCAATTAATGAATGTTAAAAGTTGAATTTTTTCGGGGGATATTTAGCAATTATTTTAACAATTAGTATCATTTACTTGCACTTTTTCACAGGGAATTAGGAGAAAAGTCTGGTTTTTTAAATTCTCTTGCACTATGTCGATTATTATTCAGTATTTTCGAAATTTTTTAAACAATAATACATTGTCTAAAAAATTAACTTCAATTACTCTAAGTACGACGTTAACGAAGCCCCTGAAAAACGTAATATATACGATTGAACGTTGATGCTTGTTACTTAAAATGCGTTTGAAAAATTATTCATTTTCAACGAATACGATTTGAAAAAGTTACTAAGCGTAAAATCCTGAAAAAATGTTTTAAATGAATATTTATTTTTTGAACAATCAACGTATAAATTCTGAGATAATTCAATACTGAATAATAAGCGACATTGTAAGAGATTCGAAAATAATTAGACTTTTCTCCACCTTCCCTCTGAAAAGGTGCCAGTAAATGCTTACTAATTGTTTAAATAATTGCTAAATGTCTTGAACCAAAAAATAATATTATTAAAAGGCATTAATTGGGCCATTAATTCCAGAAAATAATAACTTTTTACGATATAAGGAGAAAAAATTATTTAAACAAATGAAAATTGTACACATAATCCGGGTCGATTGTTTAAAAAAATGCAAAAATTCGGAACACCCTAATTCATCTTCCCAAAACTCATAAGAAAAATCAAAAATAAACTAACTAAAGAGTCCAAATTTTTTTGCACAAAGTAATTTCATTCGATGCCCAAAGATAGCCAAAAAAGTTTCATCCCCTTAGCGAATGACGTGTTGGAGGTTAATTATGGTGTGTTCCACATCATCTAGGGGGATGGTACTTCACTGAAAATCTTTGGGCATCGATTGAAATTACTTTGTGCAAAAGAACTCTCGGACTTTTGAAGTAGTGTGTTTTTGATGAATTTTTCGAATATTGCAGGCTGATTTGGGGTTGTGTTGCTCAATAAGTTCGTAACTCAATCCGGTTCAATGTGGTCATTATCGATTGTAATTTAATCGGATTTCCGAATTCATTTTGAACAAGTGTTAGTTCGGATTTGCAAAGTTAACTTTTCAAATTTCGAACTAAGCTCGTACGTCAATCCTGTCCAATTTGGACATTAATCATCTGTAATTATTCGGATTTCCAAGTTCATTACTTTTAAATTAATTTTGTCTTTATTAATAATGTTTCCTATAGAAGACCTTTCCGCCTTGAAAAATGAAGTCGAATCAACGCCTGCAAGAAGGTTGGTCCAACCGCCAGCAAGGACTGTAGATTCCGCTTCCGATATGACGGAAAGCGAAGAAGAGTGTGGCCGGAAAAACTCAAGCTAAGGTACTATGGAACTGATGTTGGTAAATAATGTTTGAAAAGAAACGTTTTTTTGATATACTTATTGCAAAGTAGGTTCAGATAAATTCGAGAAAGTGGACTAAAATATAAAAAATCTCTACTTTTTGAGAACCCATTGCGCAAAAAAAAATTGGTGACGCTGACTTGTATGTTTCTCATGGCCTATATGATCACGATCAGTTAAATAATAATTAAGTACTAAACCAGAATGGGTTTTTTTACACTTATTTAGGATCCAGAAAGAAAAGTCGAGTTCGTAATAAGCACCCTTCCAAGAGGAAAAATGGTGCTTTTATCCATATCGAAACTCCTCGAAAACGTAGAAAAGCATACTTATTTTTAGAATTAGAACTGAGACCACATTTGCCAATTGGTTTACCTTGTCATCTTTATCTTAAAATCGTTAAATAATATACAAAAAAAGCGAAATACCTACAAAACATTCCTTTTTTTTATAAGTAATTGACTTTTATAACTGATTGACTGCACCGTCCCACAAAAAAAGGAAAGTGGCATGTAGGGGAGAAGCGGGTAATGCGGCGCGCATAACATATATCAATCAATAGAAAATTATATTCGATAATGTAATGGAAGAATATGTAACACGTAGATCAATATCTGAGCTAAGCTTTGTTCATATGAAAAATTGAATCTCCTTCAATTAAAATACTTAATTATTAAGACTTCCAGAAAAGTCCACGTGCGTCAACTTACCCTACCAGTCGGGTAATGCGGCGCGCAATATTAATTTTATCTGTGTGCAAGTTAAAAAATGTTTTCTCACAGTCGATCACACAATTTCAGTAAAATCATATTTCTATATTCATTTGCAGTTTTAAAAAATAAATTTGAGTTTATGTTTTTTGGAGTGATTACCATCCAAAGCTGTGAACATACAAGATTCAACATTTTATGTGCAGATATTAACTAACTTTACCTATTTGTGACACATAAAATCCTTTGGAATAGTCAGAAGATCAATATTAACAAAGTTTTAATACATTTGAACCAAAATAGTGTAAGCTTCAATGATTTTTTCGAAGCTGTCATAATAGACCACCGCGCCGCATTTCCCGCCGCGCCGATTTACCCGCTTTTCCCCTACAGTGAACCAGACCACCATAGCTATATGTTTTTAGGTCCGCTTAATCCGAATCAGATCAGGTTTTGAACAAAAATAGCCTTTTTGCCAATTTCCTAAAAACAACATAGGGCTCGAATATGACGGTCTAGAAACTTCTAATACGGCTCAAATTTAATATTGAAACTTTCATTTTAAGAATATTATATTTAACCAAAATTATTTTCGTCGCGTATCTTGAGCGGTGACCGGTATTTTGCTTCGCGCCCGCTCGTTCGCCACTTTTTACCACTCGGGCGGTGTGGCGAGCACCATATGTTGTTATTGAAAAACGTCGAAAAGGCTAATGTTCTCAAAAACCTGACCTGATGGAGCAAATTTAATACGAGATTTGGATTCAGTGACCCCAAAAATATATAGGTATGGCGGTCTGTTTAACTCAACATGCCACTTTAATTTTGTTGTGGGCCTGTGCTATTGAAAGCGTATATTACTGAACCTTCCTTTATATTTTTAAAGATTTCTTTTTGATAGTTGTTAATGAAACGTTGAGGGCTTTCTTATTTTTAGATGAATTGTCAGGGAATTCGCATCCAGATGTGATATGTGAGCAAATCATTCACGAAAATCATGATGCTGCAAGCATGGAAAATCCTGACGGCCACAATACTGCGGAAAACGATACAGACAGCCAAGAGGAGGCTGAAAAGCTGATAAAGTACCGGTCAGAGGAGACGAGTTTGAAGGAGATTACGACGAACCGGACAAGGAAGATGGTGAAGGACTGAAGGAGAGGGCAATGACAATGGAGAGAGCGAAGATGATCAGGAGGACAGCAGCAAGACCAATGTGTAGTGAAAATGTTTAATTTTATAGTATTTAAGGGGTTATGTCTACTTGTACTCGGTGAATGGTATTTTATGATTATTTTTTGGATACATTACAGAACGTCGATTAGTACATAGTGTATTTGTATACATTTTTCAATGAGAAAATATTGAATATTGATATACCCCAAATTCCATATTACCTACGTTTCATTTGACCGAAAATCAAGTAGCCGAATAATCATTTGTTATAATTTTTATTTTGTCAAATTGTCAACTCACATAACCTCTATTTGTCCTAACTACCGATTATCATAACTTCTATTACACCGAATTCTCAATTAGCATTATTTTCGAATTTTTATTCTACTAATCTACTACTAATTCTACTAATCTAACTCCATGGGACTGCGCCCTGATATATTTATAATTTAAATGTACAACATTTTCTTATTTAAATCCACTACCCGCTACAACCACCGATTCACTTCCATTCAAATGATTATAAATAGAATCTACCTTTTAGTATAAACTGCCTGGTAGAAGGAATTGATTGGGACGCATAGACTGGAATTTAAAAAAATGGACATTTCAATGCCTTTAAATGCGTACAAATTGCATTTTTGTCCGAAATGCCATTGAATGCGCTTTACTGTATAAAACTCGTTTCGTTTCAATCATTTTTAATGCGCATAAACTTTAAGGCATTGCAGTGATTTGCTTGTAATGCCTATGGGTTTATGCCATTTAATGCCATTCAATGCTGCTCGGCAAACCGTCAAATTTAATGCCATGCAATGCCTTTCACGAACCAAGTATCGAACCGTGTCTATGCCATTTAATGCCGTCGACAAAATATTACATATAATCAATGCCGGTCAATGCGATTTAATTATTTTTCGGGCGAAAATGCAATTGGTACGCATTTAAAGGCATTGAAATGTCCGTTTTTCTTAATGCCAGTCTGTGCGTATCAATCAATTCGTTGTTACCGGGTGAATAAAACTAGAGTTCGCCGTTTCATTGACGGCAATTCTCAATCTTAATCTTCATATTACATACAACATCCACCAATTCGCGTGAATCCGCATTCTTAAATGTTCCGATTAAAAAATTTTGTTGCATCAATTATCTTTTTCTGGGTCTTGAGCGTTGAAAATTTGTAATTGAAGCCTCATCGGCAAAAATAACATTGGATAAGCACAAGTTTGCTGTGCATGGAGTTCTAAAGTTATTATTTATTTTAAATCTATTTTTCTATTTCGCGGTAGCGTTTCAATAGCTAAACTTTCAAAAAATCGAGTTTATTTACTTCACTTTAATCTCAACCTCAAAGGTTTATTTTTCCTAACCTAACTTTAAAAATTTTAAATCGGGACAGAAACAGAAAATTTAGTTTGGTTAAATGACAGAAAACATTCAAAAACTGAAATCGGCAAATTTTCAAAACAATTATTCTTTCTTTTAAATTTAGTATGCTTAATATTGCCGGCTCTGGACGTTTTTCTACTTGCACTTCTGCTTTCTTTTTTTAACTTAAGCTTTTCCAGCTTCTTTAGTGCTTTAATTATTTTCTGCTTGACGTTCTGGTAAGTTGAATTTTCGTTTTTTATGTTTTTTAAATGTTTTAATTTAAGTTAGATTCAGAAATGTTAATATATGCTCACACGAAAATTCACATCAGTTTTGTTTTGCAGTCATGTACCTAAGAATTTTAGCTTTTACTTTGTTGACTTGTTTTATGTTAGTATAATTTTCGAAGACCATGACTTCCATCGCCTACTCAGTATTCAGAACTGAAACGAATTTACCACGAAAGTCTATCGGAACCTGTTCGGAATTCCAAATCGACTTCATGAACCAAATTGAAACCATTCCATTGTCTATTTATAATTCTGCATTTGGCCGAATAGGTCACAAGCGCCCAACAGCCAGTTCAGTATTCCATATTTAAAACATTTCATTGCCTACTTGGAATTCTAAACTGAGCCTAATACGTAGATCACAAGCACTTAATGTCCAGGGGCCTATTTCATAAAACCTACAAGTTACAATTTACAAGTACAAGTCTAGTGATCCCGTGATCCGTATATTAATTGTTTGTAATTTGAGTGACACACCGAAAGGACACAGTAAAAAAGAGGTTACTACTAACGCAATTGAAGTATAGTATTTATACACAAACTTCTATTAATGTCATAATAGTTTCTTTTTAAATATTTTATTATCTACCACTGGAAAGTATCGACATGCTCCTTGCACCAACTTTCACAATATATACGAAATTTTTTTTTTTTAATGACAGCACGAAATTAAATTATTTTTCTCATTTATCTTTTAAAAGTTATTAACGGGAATCAACATTACTGCAATACGCTGTCACCCTAGGCCTAGGAGGTTAGCTGCCATGATACGTTATGTGCGTCTCCGCGCACCTGTAAGAGCGCTTGTATATTGTAGGAGATATTACTTGTAATTACAAGTGGACGGAAAACTCTTGTTAAACACCAAATACAAGAACTTGTAACTACAAGCTAGTAATATAGTAACTTGTAACTTGTGAACTTGTAATTTTTATGAAATATGCCCCAGTTCGGCATTCCAAATTAAAAACCATTCCAGTGTCTACTTGGAATCCCGAACTGAGTTGAATAGATCACGAGAGCACGACAACCAGTTTGGCATTTCGAATTGAAACCATTCCATTGTCTGCTTGAAATTCAGAACCAAGCCGAGTAGATCACAAGCACCTATCAGTCAGTTCGGTATTCCAAATTGAAACCAGTCCAGTGCCTACTTAGACTTCCGAACTGAGCCTAATACATCAAGACTACCTGAGAAACCAGTTCGGTATTCCAAACTGAAACCATTCCAATGTTACTTGAAGTTCCGTACTGAGCCAAATAGATCAGGATCTCCTGATAAATCAGTTCGGCATTCCAAACTGACACCATTGCAGTATCTACATGGAATTCCGAACCAAGCCGAATAGATATGAAAATAAAATCAATGAGTTTCAATTTGATGTAACCGTGACAATAACAGAACTAAACCGGATTTATTTGTTTCAATCCGGTACAAATGGTCCTTTTAAGCAGGGAAGTATGTACGTTTGCACCAATTCAGGTAAAACGGAAAATTTGACTTCGATAATAGTTTAACGAAAACGTCTAAGGGAAACACAAATAACTTGACCTATTATATGAGAAATATTTACAATCCTCACGAAAAGGGTCATTTGAAACTTCTGGATTTGAAAGCAGTTACTAAAAGGCAAAAATACTCACTTCACTATTTCGGCATAACAGGTAGTTGGCTCCGATGTATTTGTAGAAGATGCCAGAGTGCTCGTGGAGTGGAAGCGTGCTCGTTCTAATCTCATTCTTTCCATTTCCCGTTTTTTTGTTTCCGAAAACTGTGTTGCTATGACGACAAGGCAGAGGTTGATCATGAAGAATGATCCAATCTGAAAATTAAGTATTAACACTGAAAATTAAGTTCAAATCCGTGGTCAGAATTCCGTTATCAGGTCTCGTATTTTTCTAATCAAAAATCACTGTGGGGCGGCAGGCGGGTGTACAGAGTTCAAAACTTTAATACCCTGCTGAAAATAGTGGATGTTCCGGCAAACCAGACTAGTCAATTCTCATAGATTTTGTGTCGCTAAATCCGAATCCGAGGTCGGAATTATAAAACTATTTTTTTTTTCTAACGTTAAAAACATATTTTTTGTTGATTTTTCGTAATTTTAAACATGTCATTAAAAAATACACTTTAGTCTGATCCACTGAAACTTTTTTTGTTATCAAAGTATTAGGGTTTTAAAGTCTGTACATCCTCCTCGCCCCCTCGACTCGCACAGTTTTCAGTCCAGTGAACCAAAATAGATCATTTCTGTGTATTTAAACTGCTGAATTTGAATCCTTGGTCAGAATTGCATAACAAGCGAGTATTTTATAATGAAAAAAAAAAACAAGAGCTAATTTTACAATTCCGACCTCGGACTTTGATTCAGCGATACAAAATGCATAAGAATTGACTAGTCTGGTCAGCCGGAAGATCCATTATTTTCGGCGGGGTATTAGGTTCTTGATATCTGTACACCCCCTCCCGCCCTAAGAGTGGTTGGCCAAGCGGACCAAAGTAGGCGATTTCTATGTACTTTTGGCGGTTGAATCTGACTTCATAGTTAGCATTGCAAAACCAATTGGCGTTTTTTATAATATGTTTTGGATTATGAAAAATGTCCAAAAAACCATTTCAAAATCTATAGGAATTGACTATTCTAGTCCGGCGAATCATCGCCTGTGTACCTCGTACATAAATATTAGAAATGAAACTATCGGTAAGCGTGAACAATTGAATTTGAACTTTATTTGATAAATTTTATGTTGCAGTAGAACGAAAAAAAATTATTCGTTTCGGCTTGACGGCATATTTACTGAATAGATTTACATTACTACAATTTTGTGGAAATGGTATACTTCTTACTTTCATAACATCGTCTTTCTCTCAAATATTTTTAATCTGGAAAAAATTTAATATAATGTACTAAGAATAAGAAATTGAAATCGGCGGCTATTGTAATACTATGAGTAGATTCTAAAAGAAGGAGCTATTAGATATTTTTCACCTGAACAGCGTAGTTATCAGATATGTGTGTCGATCCCGTCTGAATATTAATATAAAACATTATGCAATCTCAGATTAGAGTTAAAAGTTTTTGATGTAGAAAAGGCTTACAAACTGGAAAAACGTTACTTGTTTTTTGGAGGGCATTTGGAGAAATTTAAATTTATCCATGACTTACTTGAACATGTAAATCTAACAATCTATCGGAAGCAAGCAGGGTTTCTGAATGTAGCCAAAAGAATACATTATTTTGTGTGTAATTTTCCATACAATCTCTTGCAAGCCGAAACCCCGCAATATCTCTTCTATTTATTTGAATTTTTGAACCAAATATGCCTGTTATTCCAAACTTCCAGAAAGAAATGAGGTAGTCATACTTCCAAAGTACCGGGCGTGTAAATTACGACTGTCTTTCACAGTTAGGGGCGTTTGACTCTAGTACAAAATGCCTGTATCAATTAGAGAAGCGTCTTCTCATTTTCATTTCAAAAAAGCTTTCTTCATGTATCTGATGAAATTGACAATACCACACTAGAAATCATTGTGTTTGAGTAATGATCAGGCACTTAATTTCTAGTGGAGCGTATTGGGGTTCAAATAACCACAGCCAAATTTTAGTTGCAAAAGGAAAGAGTTTATTGTATGGCATAAAAAACCTCCACTCGGTGAGTGGAGGAAAAAGCCGAAATTCAAATTGTAATCACAAGAGTAAGTCAGAAATAAATTCAAATAGTAATCACAAGAGTAAGTCAGAAATTACCTCATCCATACAGTGGTAAACACAAATAATCCAACCTGAGCCTCGTTGACAATAGTGGGATGACAACCAGTCCGCCATACAGTAATCCACTCAAAATCGATGCACATAATCCAAAACATGAGAATCGATGCACATAATCCAAAACATGAGACTCGTTCTTATGATATTTAACACTACAATGGCTCACACACATAATCCAAACATGAGACTCGTTCACACTGACAAATACACGGAAACTCCTACCACAAAGGGTCAACTTGAACTGAACTGAACTTTGAGGAAAAATAATAATTATAAAAGTGAAAACAAATTCCTGATCCAATGACCTATAAAGTCGTGGGAAAATGTTCCATTCTACCTGCTCGGCGCTGACCTTCGAGTTACGCGCAGAGTTTACAGTTTTATTTCAGGTGCAGCCCCTTTTCCGAGAATGAATAAACTAAAGAGACAATAACTAAGTCAAACTCCCTACAATTTCAGATGACGGTAAAAAGCAGCCAAACACATTGATTGGTAATTCTCTTACCTAAGTCAGCACCTCAATACCTCAAACACATGTAATATCTAAACTCATATTTCAATTCATACTTGAATTATATTATTCATATTATTATTATTATTATATTATTCATACTTGGTTTATAGGTTCGCGACAAGATATCTAATACTTTGTTGTAACCCTGCTATCTTCAATTAATATTATTCCTTTTCAATCTCACACAATCACGATAGCACATTCGATCTCGCGCTTATTATTATTATCTAATAATTTGTTACAAACTCTGATGTACTATATAATTATATCTTCAAGCATATTCTTCGACCAACTCATGCTAAATAAATAAGCATTGTTAAGCTGCCTAACCTAACATTTATGTTTATGACATAATCGCAGTTGTGAATACTGAAGTAATCGAAAGAATCTTACCTAAAGTTAAGCTGCTTATCCTTAAATTTATGGTTATAAAATAATTGCAGTGTCAAAGCTTTACACAAATCTCTTGCAGACAGTAAACAAGCTGAACCTCTTATCAAAATAATATTTGAAAGAAAAAGGAAACATTAAGTGACACATTTTCATATATATATTACCTTAAGACAAAGAAATACTTATACAAAGAAATGAATACAGAAAACCTTTATATAAACAAAAAATAGCCAGTAAATTATATACATGGGCATAATCTAATTATCCTTACATGATGAAATCGGAAGCGGGCACAAACGTTTTACGTTACGTTTGTAGGTACCGGTGCTTTTGCGCACTAATACCACTCCTACAAATTTATCTTTCTCTCGGGGGAATCTTGTGGAGAGGCTGAATGTCACTTGCTGCGATTTTTCATTTGATTCAGGTATTCCTTATACCATCTGGAACAAACATGGTGTCTCATAAATTGCACATGCTGCCAAGATGATAATCGCCCTTCTGTAGTGTCACGCAGGTTTTTTTGTGGAAAGCTGGTTAAAGGACTACGAATGAGGAAATGGCCAGGAGTCAGTGGAAGGAGATCATTAGGATCGGAAGAAAGGGATGAACGGGGACGAGAATTAAGGATTGCTTCGATTTCTATCGCAACCGATAAACGCTTCAGTAGTCAGGTCGCTAACCAACTCTAGATGGATAGCTTTAGTCGCGAAAGAAAAGAAACATTCATGCATATTACTTTCACTTTATTGAGGTTTTCGTAACGCATTTTTTCAAAATAAAAAGGTCCACAATAATCAAATCCGACGTTCAAAAATGGCCCGGCTGGCACTAAGTGATTTTCTGGGAGATTTCCCATAATAAAGTCGACACCGCGTGGTTTTGCTTCGAAACAGATGATGCATTGACGAATAATGTGTCGTGTGACATTTTTTCCATTATTTGGCCAATACAATTCGTGAACGCCATACAAAGCAGCTTGAGTACCTGCATGCAATTTTCTAACATGTTCTTCGCGAATGGTAAGTTTTGTAATGTGATGGTTTCGCGGTAAGCCGATAGGTTGTTTCTGATTTTAAGGGATTTTTGAATTTGTAAGTCGACCGCCGACTTTAATGATACCCTAATTGAAAAATGAATTGAGCGAAAGTAAACTACTTTTTCGGTGGAAATTTTCTTAATTCCGAACAGAATGTATCTCTCCTAAAAATACAGACATTTGTGTGAGTTTAAAAATGTCAAGATGTGAAGCATGAATTTCAGCTTCCGACAATGGACCAATTAGTTCGTCCTTATTTTGTATGTTATGAATGAAGCGCAAATAATAAGAAGGAAGTTATGTAATGTTCGAAGTGAACAATATTTCTGTAATATATTCCACTTCTTTGAAACTATGAGGTTACATGATTGTGCCCCAGAATTTTTACGTTTTCCCGGATCGTCCCCAGTGTGGAATTGTAACTTAGTCCAAATGCCTTCTTTTTGACAGAGCAATTGCGGCCCACGATTCAAATTCTGCAGAGTGATTGACTTCAAATGTCATCAGTGTGTGAAATGGACTATTTATCCATTGAAGCGTAAGTGTAGAATCTGAACAAAATTAAAGCTTATTAACTTTAACATTAAGCGATTGAATGAAGAATCCTGCACATGTTCCTGTAAAGGAAACTGCACACGAACCTGTACAGGTAATCTTGACGGTTCCTGTACAGGAATTTGGCGAAGGAGACTGTACATAATCCTGCAAAGGAACCTGTATACAAGGTAACCTTCGAATGATCCTGTACAGGTTTCTTCACAGAGTCAATTCAGGTGTGGGTTCATGTATAGGAACATGTTCAGGATGCTATACATGAACCTGCGTAGGAACTAATCCGCGAGGGTTCGTTAGTTGCTTGGCTCTCTCGATGGTGAGTTGGATCTTCAAAGGAATAAAACGAAGGCAACTTTATAGCTGTAAGCGACATGAGTTTTCGCGATGGCTTTCTGCAAAGGACCCTATACGTGTTTCAGTACAGGATCCTTCCAAAAGTTCCTGTGATGTCTTTCTGCGAGGGATCCTTTACACGTTTCTGTACAGGAACGTGTCCCTCAATTTTCTTCGCAATGGAACCTGTACAGGAAGCCGTACAGGATAATTCAAAGGTTCCTTTGACGGTGCAGGTTCCATTGCAGGATCATGTACAGTTTCCTTCGCCAAATTCCTGCACAGGAACCGTCAAGATTACCTGTACAGGTTCGTGTGCGGTTTCCTATACAGGAACATGTGCAGGATCCTCCGAGGTTCCTGTATAGGAATTTT
>CAKNWT010035396.1:0-11639 GCA_932066315.1 Andricus coriarius | reverse complement strand
GCAGCTCCCTTTTAAGGTCTTGATACCTCTCCTCCTTTTCTTTCTCCTTGGCAGTGATGTTGTATTCGGACGGGGCCGAGAATTCGATCACGAATGTAGTTCGTTTCTCAAAGTCTTGGAGAACAGTGTCAGGCCTCGAGGGTGCAACGGAGACTGCTGTCCGAAAATCGTAGTTCCAGAAATTTTGGCACTTCTCGTTTTGGACAATTGACTCTATCTCCCTTAGAGCGTTCGGCAGGGCATGGTCGCGGCCAACACCGTAAGAGCGACAAAGATGGTAATAAAGCACTCGTAGGACCGCATTATGTCTGTAGATGTACGTCTTTCCTTCGTAGGTGGGACACCCCGATAGTATGTGTTTCAGGTACTCAGCGTGTGCATGACACGCTCTGCACCTATCGCTGGGAACTTCTTGACATAAAATGCGGTCACGGTATACTAAGGTGGAAATGACACCGTCCTGGCATGCGAAAATGAAACCCTCTGTACCAGAATTAAGCCCTGATGATCTGAGGAAAGCGAAAGTTTGCTCCTTCGACAAGGACTGTTTTTCTACATTTCTGTAAAAATTTCCGTGCATTTTCTTGTCGAGTAGCTCTTGATGGAATTTTTGAACGTCTGCTTTCTTCACTTCGGTTTTTAGAAGTGAAGCATCTAGATGGAGTAATGCACTTTCCTCACTTCTGATGTTAAAATTCAGGCCAAGGGTCTCGGCCGCTTGCTCCGCGGCTTTGTAAAGGAACGCTCCTTTGCCAATCAGCTCCTGGTTTCTGACCATTTTTAGGAGAGAATCTCTGCCATTGTCTACGATATAAGCTGTACTTAGAACAATTCGGTTATGAAGACACTGGAGATTCAGAAGTCCGCGTCCGCCTTGATGGCGTGAAATGTATAATCGCGGAACTGACGAATTGATATTCAAGCTTTTATGCATATGCACGATCTTCCGTGTGGTGACATCAAGGGCCTTAAGTTTGTTCTTCGTCCATTGAACCACCCCAAACGAGTAGAGTAGAACTGGGACGGCAAGCATGTTAGTCGCAGATATCTTGTTCAACGCTGACAGATTGGAAGACCAAATCTGACGTAGAATATGCTTATATCTGCTTCGGAGAGACTCCTTTACTGACGTTACGTCCTGAATGCGGCTTTGAGGCACGCCCAGGTATGTATAGGTCTCTCCAGTGTTAAGATGTCTGATAACACCTATATCCACAAGCTCATGGTCCTCGGGAACGCCAACAATCTTTCCGTTCTTCAGATCAATTTTCGCACATTTATCCAATCCAAAGTCCATCCCAATCTCTCCTGTGTACTTCTTGACGATATTTATGGCAGTTTGAAGTTTGCCTTTACCAGAGGAATAGAACTTCAGGTCATCTATATAATACATGAGTGACCTTATGCTCGCGCTGGTTAGTGTGGCCAGAGAGGTATCCAGAAGAATTCCGTAGTGCGAGAGATAGAGGCAGAAGTTTGATGCAAAAAAGCAAAGGGCTCATGGAATCGCCCTGAAAGACGCCCCTCTGGAAGGTGACGTTGTTTGTTGTCACACGATAATTTCCAGATGAGATAGTAAATCTAGTTTTTCAAAGAGGCATCAATCTCTCTATGCATCTCACCTATGTGTGGATGCACCTTCAAGCTTTCCAATAGGCAGATGATAAGTGTATGAGAGGTTGAGTCGAAAGCTTTCCGGTAGTCAATCCAGGCCATTGACAGGACGCTTTGATGGGCCGCAGCGTCTTTGCAGACACACCTGTCAATTAGCAGGTTCTCTCGACAGCCTGCTACACCTTTTCTTGAGCCACGTTGTTCGTACATCTCACGCCACACAGGCTCAATTCGCCGAACAATCCTGTTGTTTAGTTGTTTAGTATAAAGAAACCGAACGAAAGTTTTTGAGCCCATATTAAGAATATAATATAACGTTTTAATCTTAATAATTCCCTTCAGATTACGTGTCTTTTGAAATGAAGTTTGGAATTTCAAGTTGTACACTGGACTAATATTAGTTAAAAAGGGATTCGAAAACAGATACCTTTATGTGCTACATTCGCGTAAACATATCTATATTATATTGTGAAAAATTGTTTGGAATCAAACAATTGTTAAGAGCAGAACCACTGCACAAGTTGAGATTCCGACGGGACGCCTAACCCGTGAAAAATGTCCAAACACCTGTTGCGTCGCTTGTCACGTACACCGAACGTGAGTCATGGCCCGTGCGCGCTGGTCAACGTAGAGATCACGCAAGCAAGCTGGTAAAGGCGAGAGCTGGGACACTCGACTTTAGACTAGCAGTGGCTCTCAAGATGCTCGAAATTTTCGAGAACTCGAACGGTTTCGAGTACACGAAAGTTTCGAGTAATGGGAACAGTTTCGAGCTACTCGAAAATTTCGGGTTCTCGAAAGTTTCGAGTTCTCGAAGCCATTCGAGTATTCGAAAGGTTCGAACTGCTCTAAAGTTTCGTGTTCTCGAAGCTTTTGAAATTAACAAGAATTTCTTGAAACCCGGTACTAGGGGGTTTTTCGAATTGCTAACAGTGGTTTTAGAATGAAAAGTAAGAATGCACGATTTTTTATCCAAAACTGCGACTAAATTTTTGAGAATTTCAATAAATTGACACATGAAAAATTTAATAAACTGACGGTTTTCCATGAGACTCAGTATACTAGCGTTTTTTTTCAGACTTCTGATCATAAATTTTTTCGAAAGTTTGAAGAAATTTATTATATTCAGGGATGTCGTCAGTTTATTGAATTTTTACAGAATTTGGTCATTGTTTTGGATAAAAAATCTTGAATTTATAATTTTTGTTTCAAAACAGCTTTCAGCAATCCGAAAAACCTCGTGGTATCGGGTTTGAAAAAATTCTTGTTAATTTCAAAAGTTTCGAGAACCTGAAACTTTCGAGCAGCTCGAAAGTTTCGAGTTTTCGAACTCATTCGAGTTGTAGAAAGTTTCGAGTTCTCGAAGACATTCGAGTGCTCGAAAAGTTTCGAGCTTTCTGGAAAGCTCGGTCTCGATTCGAACGGGATCGAGCTCAGCTCGAGTCGACTCAAAAGCTAACAAGCTCGACTCGACTCATTCGAACTTCCGAGTTTCGAGTTTTTGCACACCCCTAGTTTTATTATTAAATACATATCTACAATGTGGAGATAGAGTGCAAAAATGAATTACGACATTTTTTTTACTCTAGAGGGCACCGAACACCCCCGATTTATGAGATTCCCTGAAACATAAATTCCATATATTTATATTTTCAAATCGATCAATATTAACGCATGCTTCCCGGCCTTTGAAAATTCCGATAGAATTTACATGGTATAAAATCACTTTTTGGCAAAATGCGTAGAAGGCATACTTCTTATTACTCATTATACATTAAATTGTCCATTTCTTCAGAATTCTTTAAAGAACAAGATTACCTAACCTTGCGAGCGAGAAGCATTCTCACTCCACTGAGCGGTGAGTGGTATAATCTCGCTAGGATACTGGCAGATCTGCGCTGTCCCTGAATGAAATTTTAAATATTCTCTGATATAAATAAATAATGAATATAATATAAATAACGTAACTCTTAAAAAATTGACAGCTTACCCGTTCACTCCATTCAACAGCAAGAAATCCGCTAAAGCTTCAGGAGCTTTACAAGAATCCTAAACCAACAAATTTTCCAATTAAACATTGATACTTATCGTACGTTTTATGAATAAATAGTCTACACTTTGTAGATAGCTCATATTTTTTATTACATATTTTAAAAGGGACGCGTCCGGATTCGAAATTCTGAAAACTCCGAAACGCAAGAACTCTCATCACTCCTACAATAAAATCTAAGAACTGGGTCCTTATCCTTTGGGTGTGCACATGCCCATACGTCTAATCATAATAATTGAAAGACACTTACCGTAAAAAAATCTGATGTACCTATCGCTTCGCGTAACACTACAAACTATAACTTTTCAACATTCACGTTTCGAAGCGTCAGCTATTACGATGGAAACTAAAATGAAAATGGAAAAGTACGCAAAAATCCCCACCACTGCGCTTCTATCACACTGCACTGGTGAGAGAGGCTGTATATTCACTTCCCTCGGAGTCACCTCACGCTCCTTTTGGAGTGATAGGCATGACCACTCCTCTTTGGTTTGAAAAGAGTAACTCCAAGAATTGAATTTAACTAATTTTCACTATAATTTGAAGCGAAAATGTAACTCCAAAGGAGTGTTGGAGTGCCATTTTCACTCCAAGAAATTTAAAGAGTACTGCCGCACCCATGTCCACTTCAAAACTGCCTTTTTCAGAGCCACATGATAAGTTAAATCCGATGCAGCAACCTCCCCGCGCACAGTGGGAGGAATCGGGAATTTACTGTTCATAATCCACTACAGACCACAATTCTTAACCGATTTTGATGTATTTTTTTATAAATTCTCAGGATTAAATTCTACAGAACGATTTCAGACCCGCTTTTTAATTTAACTATGTGGAATTTATTATTTAAACAAATAGAACGTCAAAATTGGACATTTTACGAATATTGCTTGTTTTCTCCGAAGAAAAGACTTTAGAAGTCGCTATCCATCAGAATTATTGCTGACACACTTCATTAACATAAATATTTAGTTTAATATTCAAGCCAATTGTTATAACCAATTTATATAAACAATTATTTTCATAAGGTGCTCAACCGCAACAAACAACTTTAAGTTGATTAAAAACGCCTTAATATCTCGTAGGAATAGTATTTAGAGTAGAAAATAACCATTAGTTAACAATTACCATTATTATAAGTATTCTAATAAGCAAATTTTTGTTTTTTTGTTTGAAATAATGTTTTTCTCATCAAACAACTTTCAAATTGATTCTAAATTAAAATAATTACAAAAAAATAGAAATGTTAAATATTTGTATTGTTAATAACAGTATCATAAACATATAAAAAAATTTAGAGTTTTCCATCGAGTAAAAATGATTTTTTCTGCTAAATCATGTTGCAGCTATCTCAGTGGTTATATTTCATGAAGTAAATGTGGCAACACATACACGTACGCTTATTGAGCTTCACGAAAGTATTTTTTTGAACTGCCACAACTTTTCTGTTGTTAAGACATAGAATGACTCTGTTATAAATAATAGGGGTAAGCAATTGGCTCTGTTTATGGGTAACAATGGATTTTGTCTTTTTAATGGTATAATTTCAATCTGGTTTTAGAAGGGGTCGGGGCTGTCTGAATAACATTTTTACCCTACATTTGGTAATCGAGATACACTCAAGATAGCCAAGAAGTGCAGTCTACGCTGCATTTCTAGATCTTAAAAGCGCATTTCCATGAGTTCCACTTGATCTGTTATGGAGTAATTACATAATTTTGGTTTAAGGTCGAAAGTAATAAATATTCTTAGAAATTTTTACGAAAATGCGTATTCTTGTATACGAACAAATCATGGTACAAAGGAATTTGTTAAGGTATGGCAGGGTGTTCTACAGAGAGATGTGCCAAGTGCTCTCTTATTTTCTTTATATACTAGTGACTTTGGAACTTTTTTAATGAATCAAGATTGTAGAGGTCACTCTGTAAACAGTTTACAAGTTTTATTTTTAGCATACGCGAACGACTTGGTCCTTCTCTCGGATACACCCATTGAATTAAATAGGAAATTCGAGGCCCTACGTCTGTATTGTATACAAAATGGATTGGTTGTAAATGCAAGTTAAACTAAGATTGTTATTTTCCGAAACATCGCCAGAAACTATGTAAAAAATTAATTTGCTTTAAGCTCGGTGAGGATAGAATTGAAGTAATAGACAATTAAAATTGTCTTGGTGTAATTCACAGTAATTCTTTTAAGTTTGTTGATGCCACGAGAAAATTTTTCAGTTCAGAACATACGGCAGCGGGTGCTACTATAAAAATCATAAAAAGTTTCAAGATAGACTCTTGGTCAGCCAATATTAAATTGTTTGAGAGCTTGGTTAATGGTTCACTATAACACGGGGTTTAAAAATGGGGGCAGGCGTCTCTTGGATCTCTGAAGAGGGTTCAGCTGAGTTTCTTCAAGAGAAATACTCCGCACTACGTGGTGCGATTGGAAATGGGTAGACCGTCATTGTCCTACGTTATCCTTGCTAGGACATTATCTTGGATTGAAAAAATGTCTTGTATGGACTCTTCACGGTATCCAAGAAAGTGTTTGGAGAGAATAATTGGACTGGCACGATCTAAGCCAAGAAATAATTATATAAATTCGTTTTCGCAACTCAGACATTATTTTGAGGCATGTAACATGCTGGACTTATGGAGCGAGGTTTCTCTGGAAGGTCTGGCTTCTGGTGCAAGCATGTTTTTGAGTGGTTACATGAGAGCATCTCTTAAAAGGGATCTGGAGGCTAGGGCTCACTCTCGGAATCTGCAGGTCTGGCCTTATCTTTCCTTAAATCAGGGTACTCAGCCTTATGTCAACTTTCGAATGGACTTGAATTTTAATAGGGATTTATCTCAGCTAAGACTCGCAAATAGTTACTCAGGACATATTGTTTTTGATTGGTAAACGGTTTAAAATTTTTAGTTCAGATCTATGTTTATTTTTCTTGTCGATAGTGTTGATCTTAACCATTAACCGTTCTTATTGATATATATGTAATGGACGGTATGGTCTTACCAAACACTTATATATAATAATTATATTATATCATAATATTTTCTGTGGCGATTTTAGTCTGAATGAGCGGTTTTATCCTAATTATTATCTTAATGCATCTTAATACTGTTACTTAAATCAGTAACTTTGTCAGTAATTCTTAATTATTATTATTATTAAATATTAATAGAAAATTGTAAATTTTATAAACAAAATATTTAAGAAAAATTATTTTTCTATGGAAATAAGAGGGTTTTTCACCACTTATACTTATGTGAAGATATTTTTTGTAAAACAAAATATAAATTAAGCAACTAGCATGGTACACAGCTTTAAATTATTAATAAATTAAAATAAATTATAAAAAATAGTAACATACTTGTAATGCTACATCAGTATCAAGCAAAAGTACATTATTTTAAATGATTAAAAGTCAATAACGTCCAAATTTAGTATATTCACTCTTCAAGAATTATTGGGCAATACCAGCATTCTCGATTAGCAACAATGGAAGACTTAATTCAGAAGAAGACATAATAATTCTCTTTTCCTAAGAATTTAGTCAAATTCATAAACTTTAAGATATACCCCACCTGATCCAATTAGATTCATTGAAGGCAGACATTTTTCTCAGAATATTATAGTATAGCCAAATAATTTTTCTTAATATTTGGTTCATAAAAGTTACAATTTGCTATTATTATTTAATAATAATATCACTTAAGAATTACCACTATCAAGATGCATTAAACTAATCATTACTAAAAAAACCGCTTATTCAGACGTAAAATTGCTACAGATGAATGTTAATTTAAAATATTGTTAATAACAATAACAATTGCGAGTTGGTGCCACACTTTCTGCATGAAATATAACTATTGAGATAGCTGCAACATGATTTAGCAGAAAAAATAATTTTTACTCGATGGAAAACGCTAAATTTTTTTATATGTTTATAATATTGTTATGAACAATACAAATATTTAACATTTCTATTTTTTTGTAATTATTTATTTTAATTTAGAATCAATTTAAAAGTTGTTTGATGAGAAAAACATTATTTCTAAAAAAAAAATACAATTTGTTTATTAGAATACTTATAAGAATGGTAATTGTTAACTAAAGGTTATTTTCTACTCTAAATACTATTCCTACAAGATATTAAGGCGTTTTTAATCAAGTTAAAGTTTTTTGTTGCGGTTAAGCACCTTATAAAAAATAATTGTTTATATAAATTGCTTATAACAATTGGCTTGAATATTAAACTAAATATTTATGTTAATAAAGTGTATCAGCAATAATCCTGATGGATAGCGACTTCTAAAGTCTTTTCTTCGGAGAAAACAAGCAATATTCTTAAAATGTCCAATTTTGACGTTCTATTTGTTTAAAAAATAAATTCCACATAGTTAAATTAAAAATCGGGACTGAATTCGTTTTGTAGGATTTAATCCTGTGCATTTATAAAAAAAACATCAAAATCGTTCAATAATTGTGGGCTGTAATGGATTATGAACAGTGAATTCCCGATTCCTCCCACTGTGCCACGGTGCATATCAGGTAACGCTGATGCCAACGGTAGTCATTCAATGATCGCCAATCCGTACGCATATATATATTTTCTGAAATAACTAAAAGTCCATAATATAACTCCTTGCTGTCATATATTTCAAATTTATAGAAGCTATTAATTCTTTAAACGAAAATGGTGAAAATGTGCGTTTGTTTATAAAAACTGTTTATATAATTAACCGTTTTTTTCACTATGAAAAATATTACAGCAAGGAATCTTTGACAAGAAAATGAAGCCTATTCATTAAACAGTTGGGAAAATGTGCCTTTGTTTATAAAATTGTTTATGTAATTAACAAATATTGTCATAATGAAAAATATGGCAGAAAGGAGCCTCTGGCAAAACATTTCGACTTGATTTCGCAAAAAAAATTAGGCCTTTTCATGAAAAAATGGTCGAGATATTTATTTGCTTATAAAACTTGTGGATATAATTAACAGTTTTTGTAATTATGAAAAATATGACTGCAAGGAGTCTTCGCAAAACATTTCAAGTCGATTACGCAAAAAAAATGTAATGCCTGCATTTTTTGAATAAAAATTCTTTAAATAATTTTTAAACAGCAGCTATTCTTAACTAGTTGTCAGCGCACATTATTATCTGTCATATTTCGTGCAAAATCTATGAATTTAAAATAGTTAACCATTTTGAATCACGAAAAAATTATTTTTGTTCAATAGTGTGTTTATAATATTATAAGCCATTTCTTTCTTACTCAATCCTACTGGAAATTATTTTATTATTATTAAATAACAATTTTTTCATTAGTCAGAGTGAAATATTCGTAGTCACTCGTTATAGTGAAAAGACTTATGGTAATTTCTAAAAAAGAAAACCCATCAAAATCTGTTAAGAATTGTACTGTCTGCCGATTTTTGTCCTAAAAAGGTGCTTTTTCCCCAATGTGTTTCGGGTCGATTGTCTCGAAATTAATGATCCGTCAGGATAGTAACATCCCAGTATAAGACGTAGTCTTCGTTGTCTAAAACAGGCACTGGAATGTATCTATAGAAAGGCATCCATTGTTTAGGGCAAGTTGTTGATGTACAATACCCACTACATCATTATGTCTGCGTCTACTCTCACTGAACCATTACGCCACAACTATCAATAATTTTCTTATGGATTCGTTAGTATATCCACGCTATCGGCGCCTGTCAACCACGTCTTACATAACACGTGCTTGCAATAATTTCTGGTGCTGACAACCCTGTCCTGCTCGCCGTGAATAGCTTTTTGTATCCATTGCGTTTCTAATTCCACTATGGTTTCTACCCTGATATTTAAGGCCTCCTTTGAGGTCAAATTCATGTACGTGTAATTGAGATCAGCGTCACAGACGGCGTTGTAAAGCGCAATATCTCGCTGGCTGTTAAAATAGTCTCGCAACTGTATAACTCGTGCTTTACATAGTTGTTTAACATCTACAACGCCCTTGTCCCCTATACGCAGTGGTAAGTTTACCCTTTCAATCGCCAAATGACTGGGATGCATTCGATGCTTTGTAATAAGTATTACTGTTTTAAGATTCAACATTTTATGTCTTCATTTATTTCCTAAAGTCTAAATTTCCTCATAAGGTGCCGATATCCCTTACGAAAAATGATTACTGGAAAAATCGTTTACTCAAGTGAGTACTGGTGTAAGTACACAGATTCCAGTATTAATTTCGCGCAGTAAGTGGTTGGGAATACTGGTGTGAGTACTGGTATGAGCACTGGTGTGAGTACTGGCGTGAGTACTGGTGTGAGTAGTGGTTTGAGTACTGGTTTTAGTACTGGTGTGAGTACTGGTGTGAGTACTGGTGTGAGTGCTGGTTTGAGTACTGGTGTAAGTACTAGTGTGAGTACGTAGGCACACATTCTCATCGTGACACTCGCGCTTCATGCTCGATTTTCAATAGACATTTTTTATTCAAAAAAGGCTGTTCGAAATCTGCCATAATGGCCAGAATCAAGGAATTTCTTACACGCACACATGCACACATATATATTTATTTATTTATTTATATGACCTAAAATCTGAAATTTTAGGAATTGGGATACATTTTAAACACTCTGCCTTAAATCCATAGCAACTACTATTATAATATTTGATAATATAGAATATATATAGCTTACCTTGTTTCTTAATGGAGCTAAAAATATGTGCTACGTCGATTGGGTAGCAGGTACAATTCCTGAGTACTAAATGTATTGCATATTTTAATTCATGCAATACAGATCAGTACCCAGGACTCGTAAAACCACCTGTTTTACCCTCTTCCACGGGAAAAAATCAACCGTATATCACATAGCGAAGCTCAACATTGAAGAGACTCGAAAGTTTCTTTTTTAGAATTGGACTCAAATTTAAAGGAGTTTCCAAAACAAAGGAAAATTGCTTTTCAGCAACATTCAACCTATACAATAATTAATCTCTTTTGGTTGAGGATTCAATACTTTCGTTGAAATTTAATGTCTTTTTGATTGAATTTAACTGTTTTTGACCAGTTATTCAAATCTTATTCTGTTGAAATATCAATGCATCTTTTAAATTGACAATTCGTTTCTTTGGTTGATGATTGAAATAACTTTTATTTGGATGAAAATTAATTTTTTGGTTCAAGCTTTAACTACACTAAAATTCGTCTTTTTTTATACATAAAAATCTTCATGGGAAAGTTCTCTACAAGTTGTATAACTTTTCAGTCACATTTTCCCAAGCCCATGGAAGTTATTCAGAAAACCCCAAACCGTGATTTTTTCCCATGTATGGGTAAAAAATCGTTGAATTGTGAAGTTAATTGTAATAAATAAATTGGTTTAAGAAATAGCCAACATGATGGATTGCTCGTTTTCAAAGTACATTTGTACCTTAAAATTGCTTGCTTTTAGCGTCAAGATGAGACTTAATCATGAAAAGTTATCATCTGATATTTATTTATCATTTTTCTGAACCGATTACATAAATAAATATCTAGTATCGTCATTTACTGACAAGAAATCATCATACATGTTTTACGTATTATTTAAAAAATTTATTTATATGAGCAAATTCTTTTTATCGGAACTTATGGAGAAACAGAATTAGTTTTTTCTTGTAATTACCTATAAACTAACAGGCCAGTGATTTCAAGTAATGAAAAGGGCCACGCACCAAATACATGGGAAAAAAGGTACCGGTGGAATTTTCTAAGCTTGTGATATTTTTTAGTTTATGCTCTCCTGATCAAAAAACCATTGTGGCAAAACTCAAATTATGGACAGTTTTTGCGCTACGATGATTTAAAAGTCAGATTTGGATACATATTTATGCAGAAAAAGAATTGCACGGACGAAAAATGCGATGTAATCGCGTTGGAAGTGATAAGCGCTAAGCGTTCGGGCGATACGCTAAGCGTTTAGGCAACGCGTAAAGCTTTCATATAATTTTATG
>CAKNWT010034848.1:0-12208 GCA_932066315.1 Andricus coriarius | reverse complement strand
TATTTGATTTCTAGTTTTTAACATTCATTGAGAAATCATTCAGGTTTTATAAATAATAATTATTTTCTTCCTTGGGATTGAATAAGAAATTCAGCTTTTTTGTGCACCGAAAGTAAAAGTACAAACATTCAAGGAACTATTGTTAAACAGAGAATTTCACCCCGAGCTTTTTTTTCTTAACTCAACTTTAGTATATCTAATCAAATTATTCACGATTAAAAATCAGTACATTTTTCCCGACTTTATCAATCATTTTAAAAATGGCTTAAATTCAAAAAGGACTCTACGTAGAGAACACCCTCAAGAATATGCCAAACAGTTTTTAAAGACAGCTTCTGATTCTTGGTTCTGTTACTGGGCAGATCTTGTTCTATTAACTGAAATAAATCATTTAAGGCGGCGAAACACTGTCGAATATTGTTTTCATGGATATTTGACTCAGAATGATCCCCTAAGGAGAAGGCGATGTATCACAAGCCGTTAATACTTTGCAAACGTGGGGTCGTACTTTGCTTTCTGCTAGATTGCCACGTGGTACCCGGTACACACTGAAAAGAGACTATGTTGTAGACGTCAACGTAGCTTGAGAGGGCGATGGTTAGAGAGTGTGGATGACAGTTTATAACGGCGTCAGCAGTTGCTACACAGGGTATATAGTGCGGAAGCTGAAGTTTAAGAGACTGTTACAAGCTGACGCCTTCCTCATCGGAGACCATGAGGGTGGGTATCACCCTCGACCCGAGGATGCGATGGGTCTGACCCCGGAGTAGAGGTAGCCGGTGACAATCGACTGGGTCGAGTGGGGCGACAGCTGCGTGGCCAATAACTTTCTCAAATCGAAACGGGCAGCCTTGCAGCCCTGACCAACTGAGGGTTCGCGCACCATCCGCCCAGAAATGGTGGCTTCCATGGCGCCTGTCCATTACGTGATAACACGTTGCGTTCTGGAATCGGTGAGAATTAGCCAACTCAACGTCTGTAATAATCTGCAGCAGCTTGTCGTGCTTGTATTAGATTCACCCCAACCTCATAATACAGAGTCAGGTCGGACATACAACGCGCTGCAAAACGAGGTGGTCAACGCGACGCGCGGTAGAAGTGCGCTACATAACGCAGCGACAGCCACCAATCATGATTTCGCTCAGTCACATTCATCAAGCGGCATGTGCCTTGCTGCCTGGTTATGCACGTGTTACCTTAATTGCGCTGTATTAACCAACGACCTCGCGAACAACATGTACGCCAACGAGCATTAGATTGTCCAGCGCAGGCTTGACGAAAGACACTGATGAAAAACATTGCTTTATGGCTTTTCCGGCATGAGACAAATGACAAATCATGACATTTTATATTTTCTGTGCGAGGATCATGTTCAGTTTAGGGCCTGAATAAGGAATCATTAATTATAGGCTAGAGAAAGAGTCACCTGTCTTTTAATTCAAGTCAGTACTCGACAGATGTTTTAGCCTCTACAAATTTAAAGTTCAAATGTCGCGCACCATGTGAGAGTCGGGGAGACCGGAATAAGAAATAGGCTGGAAGAAAACTCATAAAGAGGCACGTGGAGAGATGTAGGACAAGATTTCAAGAGCGAAAGATGGCAAACGAGACCCTTTAGGACCATCCGGTGGACGAGCGGTCAATCTAAACGACCCTTATCTCTGATGTACACCTCAGCTGCTTTCCTTAAATCTAAATAACGCAGTTATATGCCGCCGGATAAGACCAAAATCACAGGCCTCCGGCTGCGTCTTTATATGCATTTAGGGACGGCAGGGGCTACAGAACGAAATGTTTCCACCATTATAAAAGACTAAAAGACCCATGTGGCCTTTCAAAACGGTGTGGCGAGTCGCAGATTCTCCTTCTGGAGTAAACGCCAAAATCGTTTTCAGGAAACGTCCCCGAGGTGTTAAGAAGAGGAAGCCTCAATGGTTCCAGGATGAAGGTAGATAAGGAACAATTTACATATCATTACAACTCGAGATAAGCACAGAAATATTTTACACATATTCTCGTTTTCTATTCTCTATCAGTATACTTGGATCGAATAAGGAGAGGAGTATTTTCCCACACGAGGAGTCACGTGATTAAGTTGGGAGATTTAGGAGTCTGTCGTAAAAAAAATAAAATTTCCATCCACGAGAAAATAGAATAGCGGGTGGTTTATGAGTTAAGGCAAAGCGTCGCCGGGCTACACTTTTTTATATTCCCGAAGCTTCCACTGACTTTCTTTCTCTATCGTGTCTTTATTTCCGTTCTTTCTTCCTTCTCTTTCTCTCGCTGTAGGAGCTCACCCGTGTGCGGAATTTGAATCCGCTTGTAATAAAATCCGGGCTTTATGCGACGTCCGTGGAAGGTGCAGGTACCTGCTAGTACATACCAAAGCTAGCACGTTACAGTCACATCTGCATATGCGTATGTAAGGTGGTACCTGGAGAGTCGTACGAGCCAGCAGCGACGATGTAAATAATACCGCGAAATTGCTACCAGATTTTTTTCTCGGGTAGGTACAACTCCTGGTGAGGCAACCTTCCTCGAGGAGGGTGGGGTCGAGGACGCTGAAGAGAAAGAGCGTAAGGTCAGATTTTTTTCTAACGATCCTAGTCGCTTTTAGTCACGGTGCGTCTATCGATCTTGAAAAGATGATAAGTGAATGAGAAAAACGAAAAAAAATAAGAGGAGAGAGAGAAGCTTGAAGAGACAGACGACGGACCGGAGCGACTGTAGTTGCTGTAATTTGTAATTCGCAGGTGGGAAGCGAGGAGATCCGAGATACCAGAGAGATTTAGAGGAAGACTACAGATGCGAGTTTTACCTTTGTATAGGATAGTTTCGCAAACGACAAGAGTGACGTACATCTACCTGGCTTGGATGGAATTTTCATATTGCATATAAGTTCACCTCGAGAACATTTAGACCGAATGACATTCTGAAGTTCAATTTTTAATGGGCATGAAATATTTTTGCTATGACCTGATTCCGCTTCTGAGTTTTTAAATTTATTTCGTTGAAATTTGTACATGTTCTGAACTTCTAACAGTCTTTTATACAAATGCATTTCATGCTGTTTAGCGATTTTCGCATTAAATATAAGATTTTTAATTCATGGTGCCTACAAAATTTTATTTTTAAATTCCCTCATTTCCACACTTCAATACAATACAATAAGGAATTTTCTAGATCATAATTATTACTTGTTGCTGCTCGAGGCTTTCAGAACTTAATAATTTAAAACTTGGAGCCTAGAAAATTATAAAAGTTGTGAGAGCCAAATTATCTCTGGGTTAAAAGACTTGAAAGAATTGACCACTGATCATATATATGAAATGTGTTTTAATGTTAAAAAGTAGTATAATCTGTTAAAATTGTACACAACTATTAATCGACAAGAAAAAATGGCAAAGATTTGAATATTAGGCAAAAATATCGATTGTTTGAAATACTTTCAAAACCTGTAAAACAGTAAATAAATTATAGTATTATTTTTTTTATATTGCAGAAGGCATTTTAAAGCCATAGCATAACAATTAGTTTAGTAAGTCTTCTTAGGGGATATTCAGATTTTTGGCTTCTATATTTTTCACATAATTCTGTCTTTTGATGCTTTGAACGATTTTAATTAATTCCTTATTGATTTGTGGAATGAATAAGTTATATTTTTTCGGAATCTATTGTATATAAATATGGAGACAAAATTATAAAACGTATTAGAAAATATTAAAAAAGCGATCATAAGATCTTCTTTATTTTTCGGATAGTTAATTCAATTTGAATATCAACATGCTTCTGCATCATAGAGGTCCACTTCTTTCCAAAAATAAGCACTTAAGACAGCCTCATGATCGCTGTTTTAATACTTTTGATACGTTTTATACTTCCTTCTCCATATGTATATACAATAATATTCAATTTACTTACGACAACTTTTCATGAGAAAAAAGAACAGACTCAATACAAAACCTAACATAAACAAGTTCATGAAAATCATAAATTTCATTTAAAATAACTCAAAATGAGGAACAGTGCGCATCGGGCAAAATAACCAATGCCCCACCAATAAAGACCTACTTCTCCAAAACACACACGAAAAAGGCAGGAAACCATACTCGTGTTACATAAATCTCTTTTCTCTTTCCATAATGAATCTCACTGATATGGATATTTGTTGTTTCTCCCAAGACTAACACCACAGGACAAAGGCTAAAAACAAAAGGATTGTTAAAAGTCTCCTTTATCGAGCATTCAGAGCGAATTTGGATCAAGGAAAGTTGCGATGACGTATAAGCACCCCGACTAATGGGACTTTGCTTAATCAAGGGTTCTAATCGGGCGTTAGCGCGCTGGACGAATTTGTACGCTCAATGCGGCAGGGAAACGCCAACCAACACCTACCCGTCGGTATAATTACCCGAGCGGGTGAGGTCGAACGTTGATAGCGAAGTCGAAGTAAATCGGATTACGCGGATATCATCTGCGTAATGTATGTATGCAAGCATGTACACACCAAACCGCTCAATGTGTAGCGTGACATTCACCACGAATATGGCACCCACTCACACGAGGAACAATTCGCACTTGCACATATACGAAGTACGGGGGTGCTTTCGTTCATTCCTCGCTCCGGGGAAAATATAAGGGTGCGCGACCCTGAGAGATAAAGGGTGCAGCAGCAGGGTTCTCTCGCGGGGAACGAGGGAGAGTACGACATGTTTTTCTAGACAATTTGTTCGGCAACATTAATCACTGCTCGCAGTGTTAGGGGTGCGTTCAGCAAGAGGACGTCGACGGGTGTCTAGGTCGATCATTTTTTAAATTTATTCCGTTCAAGGAACACCCTGAAGAAAATATGATGTTTTCACAAAATTGAGTGACGAATCTTACCCGACAACTACCAATGTAGCCATTTAATCTGCAACTTGAATCGTTTTCAAAACAGCCCACTGGATCGGGAAACTAAATTGTTTAGTTTTGCAGGTATAAATTTAAAAATTCAAATAACTAGGGACAACCCGGGTAATAGACCGGGAATTTTTTCTGAGGCTTAAAAATTCACCCTGAAGTATATTATAACTAAATTCAGATTGTATAGAAGCTTTGTCTCGAGGGTTTTACTTATCGAAATCACAATCCAGATATCATCGACCTCAGCCCGGGAAGCAGCAACTCATCCATCAGGAACGAGGGAAAATTACCTTCCTTATCGAGAGAAGTACTTTCAAACTCGGGATTAATCTATATTTATATTTAAACCCACTTCTAGGTATAGTATCGGTGGATGCCTCCTAGAAACTACAGGGGCCCCATAGGTAACACAATACAATGAGATGATTATCTGGAAAACTAATTTCACGATCGCAACCGTGCTTCTGTGCTTCCCCTTGTTGTGCTACTAGTCGCCGCAGAGCTGCAGTCTCAAAGCAAAGAGAAATGAAAGAGCATTGTTCTGAAGTCACGTTGTACGAGTAGAGATGATTAGTTATTGATTAATCGAATGAATCCTACTGTGATACATACATCTTTAGGTACTTCTCAAATCAATATGTGACTACACAATTATGATATAATAAGTACCACCTCGAACAATTGATTTCACAAAATGAGGAACTATTCTAAATTTCTTACGGAATTACGTATCAGAAAATGTATTTTGATTTTGCAAAGCAAACTTGCAACAGTGCCAATCGAGATTAATCATGCAGCTATCAGTGACTAATCTCTAATTGGAACGTTGACGAAAATCGTTGCGTGTGAGTTCGTTGTCATTTATACGAGCCAATATCAGTCACAGTCATTTCGTGCAACATCGCTCCAGTTCTATCGATGGGAGTCCAATTTCCAATTGACCACCCACTCCCTACTCGTATGGGATTCACGCGAGCACGTTTCGCGCGCGCGGTTATTTGTAATTTTCATTATCTCGACATAAAAGGGACCATTTAGCCGCCATGGCACGTCGGAAGTTAATAGGACGGTGTGGGAGTTTTAGGGAGTGAATGTCGCAGGGGTTCGTTTTTGGGGTCAATTCAGGTGACCGGAAAAGCGCCAAGAATAACTGATGCAAGGAAAAATAGAAGAAAGAAAATACCAAAGCATACAAGAATAAGGAACGAAAGATAAAAGCGGATAAAATACCAATCGAAAGAAAAGAATAAAGACAGGGCCAACAGAGAGGTTGTGACTGTCGATTGTTGATTCCAGTCTCGATTCAGGATATCGTTTCGTATATACCTAACAACAATTTTCCGAAATCTGACGAAATTGGCTACTCTCTAGACGTCCGGAGAAGTGGTGCACCCTTGGCCACGTAACGACGTTTATTGGCTACTTTAAGGCCGTTTCTATGCACGACACATTTTCGCTAAATAACGCCCGCGAGTCGTGGCCTATCCTCTGTTCGCTTGGGAATTCGCATGTGTTGCCATAATCTCGTGTATGTACTATCGTCCGCATGTACACACATATGATCACATGCTGTGTTATACGTCGAAGAGCGGCACGTACCTAAGGGTCCTTTGAAATATATGGAACGTCGTCCACTCGCTAGCCAATAGGCGGTCAAAGCCTTCGAGATTTGACACCCAGAACGAATTTGACGTCCAATTGGATTTATGATCTGGGTCTGTGCAATGCGTTCCTCGATATTCGAAAAAGTGTATTCAGAAAGCCATTCTAGCGATTAGCACAAGAAATGATTCGAATTATTATTCTTAAAATTACTTTTACAGAAATAAATACCAGAAAATGAATGGGGAAGCAACAGAGCCAAATTTGTCCTGTCCCGCTTGATGGCCTCTGCGGCGGTATGCACGTGTTGGCAGACACAAAATACGTGTGGCAGATAGACAAAGGGGGTAACCCAGAGAAAGGGTTGGACGCCCTTCCGCTCTCCAGAGAGTAAGAAGGGACGGGGTAATACTCATTCGGGTGTAATCGCGCTCACAAAACTCCATCACACTTTGCTAATAGAGTCAGAGAGGGAACGAATGGATGGCCTTCCTGGGTTTATGCTGTATAAACGGTGTTTCTATGTTGTCCGCTTAGGGAAGGGTAATGGGTGCAATGTGTCGATAATAGGGAGGATAGTCCCGATGAGAAAGTCAAACTCGAAGAGAGACATTAGGGCTGCAAACAAACTGTAAAAGGGCTCTAATTACAAAAAAAATGAGTGTAGAAAAATAAGGTAATCAAGCTTCGAGCTTCAAAGCCCACAACCCTTAACAGAAATTAGCAGGAAAATGGACGAGTTCGATTTTATCTGGACAATACGTATTCTGATCATAGGTGATGCAGGTATAGTTAGCGAGCTGAAAATTATCAGAGAAAAAATCAGGAAACGTAAAGGTCTAGTACTGCCATTTCTTTGCTTATTATAAGATCCAATGGAAAAATCAAATTAACGAGTGGATCCCCCTTTTCCTTTTCCTAGTAAGACTAGAGTTGATTAGAAGCAAAATTTTAACACGAAGGAGCTATCATGACACTATTTAGAACCAAACTATTAGATGAAGTTCGAAGTAGGTAACTTTAATCGGGAGCGGATGGCACACCTGTGGAGTAAAACGAAATGTTTACGATCTGCAGTATTCACCCCCGAACCCTACAATAACGCATCATTTGGCATTACTGTCTTCCTTTTCTTTTAAACTACACAGGTTACCAACTCTTTTTGACCTTAATTCCTTTTACAGCGATCCTGTCGGACATCGAATCGCGGAAGTTCACCTCCGCTTTCCTTTGTCTTTCATTCAACCCTTTCTGTTCCACTCTTGAGTTATGAATGTGCCTAATTACATCTTAAAAGCTGTGCTCCATTAATTTTCACAGCTGCTGCCGCTTAATTGGGAGCTCGGCCCTGATAATAAACCTCGGTGGTGTGCGACGCTTGCTCCCGGGGCCCGCTACTGCTTTTACGACCGGCGAAGTTCGGGGTGCTAGACGCAGTCGACCTAGAGAAGGCATTGATCGCTACCAAGACCTCATACCCTCGTCATTGACTTTCATCCTGTTTTACGACTCTAACCTTGAACTGGATCATCCCATCAGTTGTTTCGTCTAGACCCTGCTGCACTATAGTGACTACTGACTATTATAACTTGGAAACGCTAGATTCAAAGGTGGATTTTCTGAGGATCTTCATACGTCATGCTCGCGGACATGTGTACAAAAGGATTTTAAGTTACTGTAGCCTGGTGGGCAAAGGCTTTTACATCGATAATGAAGCTACGGGCGCGGCTAGTCTTGTCTCGATGTTATGCTCTCCCGTTTCTGGGTGGTGTAGGACGGAATATCCGTGCTAACAAGGTCCACTTGGGTGGTACGAACATGGCTTATGCGCGGTCGTTTGCTAGCGGGTAATATTATCGCGAGACGTTTTGCAAGGCGGCGGAGGAGGTGTTCAGTGTTGTCGTGCCGGGTGGTGGTATCACGATGGTGACTCGTCTTCCACAATGTCACAGACTCTCGTCCTTCCTTTTTTCCTCGTGTTGCGAGAAAGAATGTGTCTGCAATTAATTAATTTCCGCTAGAATTAACGAAACGGTGTTAATAAACTCAACGAATTCGGTAAGCTGTCCGACACTTGAATCATTGCGCTTCGTGCCTGCTTAAGCTATATTTTATTATAAAAAGCTCTTCTCAGTCAAGTTCCTTCTGGAAATCGCATAAATGGAAACAATATTCCGCACTGACTAGTATCCACGGTATGTATCACGGAATCATAGAATCATCGTTTAATCAGCCGTACATCAAATAATTGGAGTGTTCGACAATTCCGGACCACTGTTCTATCCTCTCTCTCTTCCTAACTTTCTCTCTCTAACTCGCAGACTCATATATCGTCTTTCCCTTTCCTACCAATCCCTCACTGACTCCTTTAGCAGAGACAAATAGTGCGTTACGGTTCTGTAAACATTTTTTTTGTCCGTGCTATTATGACTGACGTCTCGGATGGTATCCTTTCCCGAATCCTCGCAGTTTTAATTAATTATCTTCTATAATTAGAACAAATATTGAGGTTCTTTGGAGTCAAGAACTAAAATGAAAACACTTTGTACGAAAGCTGTTTTCGTCATTTGATGCATGGGTCTGCGTATCTTTTCATCCCTTTTCCACTTTATAGCAAGGTAATCGAGGAACTCCGGTTGCTGAGGAAACGAGTCTTGGTATGTTACACAGGCACCGTTTGTACCAGGATGATTTAAGGTTTGTCGTACCCGCGCAAGGATGCACCGAATCCAGTACTTGTGCCAGCCTTTGCCTCCACAGTCCACCCCCTCACAACCCATATCCAACAGGCCCATCACTAGTATTACTCTCTCTCTCTTTCTCTTGTACTTCGTCGCGCTTCGGAGCGCGAAAGAAAGAATACAACGCGTTATATCATGGCCGACATCGTGTAATTCTACGCGACTCCAGAATGCCCTCTCTTGCGGCAACTCTCTGCACCCCATAAATATTTCTGAATCATCGCTTGTGGCCCTTCGCGCCATCTCTCTAGCGCGTTGGAGATCTCGAACATTTATCGAAACACAAGTTCTTTAAATGCCTCTCAAAAATATTAGAAGTTAAGTGTTAAATAAAACGTGCGATAAATGCAGAGTGGAACTTTTCTTCATTATAAAAAATGTCCGTTAGAAGCTTCCAATAAATATATTGGAAGTTTATTTCAGAAACGTAAGGTAACGCTACAATACATGACGTTGTATTTTCCAAATACTGGTATTGGCGTGCTACCTCGCATGTATTGGAATTTTACAATATCTCATAGAGTTCGCGTTGCAATACATGTATTGGAATGCTCGACGGTGACTGCATGAATTACAACACTTACAATACGTGTATTGCAATTTCGTCATTCCAATACCGTGTTCGACATTTTACCTTACGCTTGTATTGTAGAAGTTTTGCAGAATCCTAAAAATTTTTAACAAAGTAGAATTAAATTTTTACGAATGGGAGATTCTCCACAAGGCAGCGAGCGGTTGTTGAGAAAAAGCCGAAAAATGACCGGAAATTTCGCGAATAAAATAATGTACAATTTTATGCTAGAAGCCTTAATAGTTTATTATTATTATTATACCGTCAAGCTCTTTCGAAGTAAACCGATGCTCGTAAATAATCAAATTAAAAACTGACAAAAGTTAATTATGATACGTTAATTTGAAGATTATTTTCCGAATGCTTTAAATCATACATTTCTTTATTTAAAGAGTTTCAATTTAACAGTTCATGTAATCGGGAAAAATTGTTGCCACTTTCACCACTCCAGTTCATAACTTTGGAAAAACAAGTTCACTCAGTCAACCAAGATTTCTTTACAGTATAAGAGAGTCACCAGTCGGAGTCCTGCGGATTTTGGGCGCCCGTACTGTAGAATTTTTCAACCGTTCTGGCGCTTACACTTAAATGCGATGGATGGATAATCACGCAAAGGGGAACCGAACAGGCTGGTCGACTTCCTTTATCGACATTTTGATACAAAATGGCTGCTCGCGACAGGGAGTCCCCGCGTAATCTCTCTCGATTCAAATTAACACACGCAGCGCCCAACGGGGGGTTCCTCTTGGCGTGCTATGGAGAACTCACGCGGCATGGAGGAGAGATAATATCGCCGTACATCCTTATCCTTTTTTGTCTTCTCTTTTTTTCGGACTCACTGGTGCTCCTTCGTCTTTTCTTTGTCTTCTTGTTCTTTTTTTTTCTCTTGTATATGAGCAGCACATAACGTCTTACCAATCGTAAAGAACCAAATGGCAGCAGACGCCTTATTCGGAATCATAATCTTGAGTCATTCACGCGTTGAAAATTCGGAATCACAAGTTACAGCCTATCCAACAGATTCTTTCTGCAACATTCTTATCTTATCGATTCGAATTTTCTGTTATAAATATTAAAACTATTTTACAATGTATTACCTTCTATCATTATGTAGTCAAAATTTTTGACAGGATACATATCAGGTTACTGAAGTGAACTCCTGATTACGAAGGATCGATGGTAGCAGAAAGACTTACGACAAAAGTGCAACGTCGTGATGACTCGGCCAACGTTCCACCTCCTTTTCGACCTGTTCAGCTTGGTCAAGTCAGCTTGTCATAAGAATGGATAAACCGATTGCGACGACCCAAATCGATACACTCATGACGAGTATCTAAGGTTCATTGATCCTTAAAGTCTCCTTACTATGCTTTTTCAGATTAATGTTTCACAGGAGAAAATTGCATGCTCATGATAATTGAAAATTGTACTTTATCTAGATTTTAATTTATTTTTCTTTAAAATGATAGGGCTGTCAATAAGTATCCTGACCCCAAACGCAATTTTGTTACCAGGGTAGAGAAGAGCAGAGAAGGAATCAGGGAGAGTTGGAATAAGTTGAAGGCGCGAAGCGAATGAGGAAATAAGGGATGTGAGAAGAAAGAGGAGAATTTGGGAGAGAAGAGAGGACGAGAGAGCTGAGAGAGAGAGAGAGAGCTCGGCCTGCCGAGTGATGCGCGAAGCGCCTCTACCGGGGGTTATATGGAAATGTTGGTCAAATATATCATTCCGCCTTGACAGTGCAATTCTCTTATCTGCCTCGCGCCGCCTGCCGCTACCCCCAAACCCAACATCCAGACTCCAGGGGCGGATAGGAATGGGGTGGATCGGAGGCCGAAGCGCCCGATAGAGGATCTGCAAACACGCTGCTGCTACTGCTACCGACTATCCCCAACCCACCACCCGCTCTACCATCACCTCCGCCTCCATTTTCGCCGCACCAGCCTCTGGTCCTGTTCCATCCAGACTGCGGGTCCTACCGGATGACGAACTGCTCAGCAAAATAGAGCGGAATACTGGGATCTGAAAATACGCGGATTGAAGTGCCACGGCTTGCTCTTTTTTTTAAACGCCGGAACAAGAGCAGTTTTCTAACGCAGGCACAACTACTGTGATAGCGATGAAAAATAGGAGGAATTAAATTCAACTTATCATCAACGCGAGTCGATTCTAGCAATTATTCGCTATTAGCTGTTGATCTTTCATAGCACCCTCCTGACTTCATGTCGGAAGAGTAAGCCAAGGGCAGTAAATAATGTCCCTGGTGAGTTGACGTTCGACACGTGTTTCGAACATATACTCATTGATGTTTTATCCAACTGACCAAGCACAGAACGTGACAAACCAATGCTACTTGCTTTATGAATTTTAACATTACTAATCTATAGAC
>CAKNWT010034756.1:0-11510 GCA_932066315.1 Andricus coriarius | reverse complement strand
AATGTAAATTTTATGACTAACATATTTTATTTCAAATATGTAGAATTGCTGTAGTTGGAAACGTGGATGCTGGAAAGTCAACTCTCTTGGGTGTACTGACACATGGTCAGCTTGATAATGGACGTGGTTTGGCGAGACAGAAATTATTTCGGCATAAGCATGAAGCTGAAACTGGCCGTACTAGTTCAGTCGGAAATGATATACTTGGATTTGATGGAATTGGTGAGTATTTTGATTGATATGTATGTTCGGAATAAAGTTCTGTCCGAAGCTTTCGACAGGAAAGATTCAGTGCAATCCGTAATGGCCACTGCTAGATATTGACTCTGCTCCCTTTCCATTCCCGTTCTTCCCATTTGCATATTTAGTCCGTCAGTTTCCGTAACCTTCATTCACTCTAGCGCTCATGTGTGTTAAAATGACCAATTTCATTGCCTTTACTGATATTCGTGAAGGATTGTCCGTGTGACGTGGTGTTTTCACTTGTTATTTTGAATGTTCCCGAAACTGGAGGTACTTGTAGCCTCCATGTAAATTAAAGCAGAATATGACATATTTTCCCCGAAATTTAAAATGCCCGAAAGTGCTGCCGAAAAAGAATTCCGAATTGAAAATTTTCCGAATATATATATAATTCCCGAAATTTAAAATTCTTGAAAGAAAATAGAAATACCGAATTTGAAAATTCCGGAATTTTTAAAATGTTTATATACGTCCGATAAATTGTCACCAAGGTTGCTGACTATAGTGGTTGGAGAACACTAGTAGAAATCCAGCTGCCACAGTCACAGATGTGCCATCAGGCATGTCTGATCTGTAGTGAGTTGGTGAAGACAGTATGTTTACCAATCCATCGAAATGCTATGCGAGAACCTATAGGAACGCTCTCACTTGTCAACCCAGGTTTCATTGGGCTTAAGAAAAAACTATTGTTTTGTACTCCTTTCTTTTACGCCGAAACTGTGGTTTCAAGCTTCTAAGTAGCACCTAGTTACGAATTTGGTAAAACAAGATTGTTGAATATACCGTATTAATTATTATTAATATAAAGAATATGTAAATGTATTGCGTAGAAGAATTCAAGCATCGGTATGTGGTGGTATGTTCCTTTTCCTTTCGGCAAGCTTTTTGGCGAATTAAGAGATTTTTATTAGATAGAATAATAGATTATTACAAATTTTAATTTTAGTAAAGGTGATAGACAGCCAGGTGTTAAAGTGGTAATATTTGGGGTGTGCTTGCTCGTAGAAAATATGTTATTTTTTCATTATCCATAAAGCATCACTGTTTATTTGAATAAATGTGTTACAGTTCTTATCAAAATTTTGGCCTCATGATTCCCTCGTAGAATAAACCCACCTCCCTGCCATTTAATTTTAGAGTTTAATAGTCTCATGGCAACTCAAAAAATGTTATATTATTATAATCCAAATAAATGAATTCAAGAATTTAAAGAATCTTTTTGGAGTTTTGGGTGTTTTTAAAAGAATTTAAATTTCAATCTGTGGTTTTCAAATGTATGTAATCCTTGGTATAACCTTTAATTTATATTTAAAAGTGAGAAATGGAATTTTATAAATATATTTACAATTGGAAAAAATAAAGTAACTAAATTCTTACTGTGCTTATCGATTACTTTAGGCAATGTGGTCAATAAAATGGAACATGGTTCTTTGGATTGGTCAAAAATTTGTGAAAAATCATCTAAAGTAATTACCTTTATTGATCTTGCTGGACATGAACGTTACTTGAAAACCACCGTTTTTGGAATGACAGGCCACGTTCCAGATTTTGGTGAGTAAATTATTAAACATTTAATTCTGTTAGTGATGTTAAATAATTACAATATTTGAAATCAATTAATCTTTACAGGTATGTTGATGGTTGGAGCCAATGCTGGTATTGTGGGAATGACCAAAGAACATCTAGGGCTTGCTTTGGCTTTGTCTGTACCTGTTTTTGTCGTTATAACTAAGATCGATATGTGCCCACCTAATGTTCTGCAAGAAAATCTAAAACTATTGGTTAGAATACTGAAATCACCCGGCTGTAGAAAGGTTCCAGTTACTGTTAAGACTGCGGATGATGTTGTTGTCAGCGCTGTCAACTTTGTGTCTGAAAGGTTGAGTTTTTATTATAAATTGAATAACAGTTAAAACCCGCTAATGGCTGAACTGGTGAAACCGAAAAGCTCAATATTAGCCGAGTTTCTTAAGTCACGCTGTTAAAGCCACGTGCGGAATATTTCAAAGACGTCTCTAACATATGTATCGGTAGGGCGACTTCATATACACATGTAAAAGGTTTGGCATTCTCGGGCACTGTCTCTCGATCCGTAAACATCCTACGAAGTTCGGCTATTAGCGGATTGTAATGAATGGAAGATGGTCGGCTTCTAGTGGTTTCGGCTATTAGTGGGTTTACACTGTAGAAAGAGTATAGTAATCTATAATCAGCTGCATAGTCTCAATAACACCGTTTCAAAAACAACAGCACTCAATCAGTTGTGTGAGGTAGAGTGTCAAATATGTTTCGAAACCATGGGTCCAAGTTCCGGGTTCGGGTACGAAAGTCCACCGAATATCTCACTTGTTACGGTTGCAGAATATTTCTGTATGCGCATTGTGTAGAGGCGTTGGGTTGGAGAATCCAGTCGGCTTCGTGTGAGTCAATGTAAGTGTCATCTATCTGCTAGTTACCATCTTCCATATGTTGTATTTTTTCCGCTTCCGGGATTGATTTCGTTTTTTCTCGCTTTTGTTTCTGACATCCATATGAGTCAGAAGTCAAATTCTTCAAAATCTGGGACCGTACGGTAGTTCTTCGTCAGGTTTGACTCTCCTTACAATGGGTATCGTGAAAAGTATATTATTTTAAACGAAATATCTGAAGCCATATCAAGCTAACGCTTCTAGATTTTACGGTATTCCGAAAATTCACAAGACAGGTGCCCCGCTTAGGCTGATCGTATCATATGTAGCTAGTGCGACTAGCGACTTAGCAACCTCCACAAAAAACATGATTGCTAATAATATCGAACCTCATAAATTGAGAGTGCTGAACAGCTTGGATTCAGTAAATAAAATTAGAGACATTAAGATCCGAGTAAATAACGTCTTCGAATCACTAGACGTCGTTGGTGCGGTTCACATCAGGTGGAATCAAATTCGCGCTAAAACAATATTTCCAGGGTAAACTGTTGAGGAAGATCGACGGTTATGTCTGGATAATACGAATTTTAATTTGAAGGATAAAACTTATTTCCAGAAAAGAGTTCTACCAATGGGCTTTACCCTTCCACCGATTTTAGCAGATGTAGTGATGGACGATATAGAAAACGATATTTTAGCGAATATGGGTTTCCAGGTATCCCTGTATTTTAGATACGTCGACGTCGGTTATGTGGCTCTCCCGGATGACGATATAGAAAGTTGTTAAGAACTTTTTATTCGAACGATTTTGTTATTAAATTCATACTAGAGAAAAAAGAAAAAAATGCCGAATGCACGTCGTCCGGTAGATGTTTGAATTTTTATTCTAAGTAAAACACACAGAGGAAGATGATACAGAGAGAGAGAAGCCGTTGTCACGTCCCGAGCAAAAGCCGAGGGTAGTATGGAAAATAGGAAAAGAGAGAGACCAGAGTGCAGATTAAGTCAGGCTGGTAAGACCTGACCAATTATTTAATTCGGGTTTGTGTGTGACTTATCAGCCCTACGCGGACTGTGTCAGAATTCAGAATTTAAATAAGTGTGAGATGGTTAGTTTAACAATACTTTCATTATAGGAATAAGAACAGAGTTAAATAGTTACATAAATTAAAACTTACGTATACCTTTCTAGCAAGAAAGGGTGAGAGTGAGTTGCTTTGTCGGTTGGATCTCCGCTTATGACGTAAAACACCGACGGAGTTTTACCGGATAATAAGTTGAATCAGCTCGTAAGTAATTCGATAATGAGTCCTTTCGCGAACGTTAACACCGCGAACTTTATTCGGAAAGTTACTCTGCGACGACCGAAAGCCTCAGTCGAAGGGACTTAGTCCAAGACTTGATCACGATAACTATTGTGAATTTGAATTTGAAAATATGCGATTTAATCAGAGGGTTTCTTTGGTCCCAATGAGATAGAAGCCGTTACTTTGTTAAAACAGTATGACTGCCGAGAATGTAAGACAATTGACAAAGGTAGCGTAGGGGTTTATATTGACCTTAAACTTGGCAAAAGTCACGTTTCTCCGCTTTCTTGAAAAGGTACGTTCCAGGTGACTAATACATCCGCTCGGCTGAAAGTCTCGGGTTTCGCATTGATTCTCGCGTTTCAACTCTCGTCCTCTCATTCTATATGCTACTTATCCTAATTTTGTATGTATGTAGTCAGACATTTATACTAACCTGTAGTATGACATTATATATTGGTAACTTCCCAGTGGGCACAAAACCATGAACATCCCAAGAACGTCCTTGGGACGTTCCTAGGACGTCCAATGTCACTCCAAACAACGTCTCTGGGACGTCTAATGTCCTAAAGATGCCCTAAAGATGTCTTGAAGACATAGGACGTTCTCGGGACATCTTTCGGACTGAAATTAGACGTCTTAAGAGCATCCCTAGGATGTCCAAAAGACATGTACCAAAAGACGTCTTAGGGACGTCCCGAAGACGTCTCTAGGATATCCTTAATTTTTTGCCCACTGGGTTATTACTTTAATTTAGACATACGTGTGTATTCATGTTCCATATAATTATTTTTGACTTTGTTATTGTTTATTTTTCAGATTATTAGGAATATGCATACATTCGTATGTTATTAAATATACTTAATTATCTTTTAATAGCAGAGTCTGCAATTACAATCTCTTATTAACCAAACATATGCTAACTGATCGGTATTCTCTGAGTCATTATCCTTCTATGGTAATATACTTGATGTATCTTATGATTTCTATCTTACCGACCATAGTGCAGTTACCATAGTTAGGTTCAAACTCAGAAAAGATCGGTAATGCTATTGCTTGTAGTTGATGGAGTTAGCCTGAATGATATGCGGTATGGTAGGTTGCGCCTAGCTAGGCGTTACATCAAATTTTGTAAAATTTTGGGATGTAACAACGTACGACGTAGAAATACTAAGTTGATGCATGAATTCTTGAAACAAATATTGGATGCGTATACATACATATATTATTAAAAAAAGATTATACAACCACCGCAGGGTTCCACTGGAAGCAACCGGGGTATATGAGAATGACACTGTCTCCCAGTGGAACCGCGGTAAATTACACCTGTGACCACGTCTCACGACTGCGAGATGCGTGGCTACAGGGTACGGCAAAATCACAACGACATACTCGGAGCGACTTAAGGCCGATGGCCTTCTGCACTTTCCCCGCAAGAGGCGTAGTATTTTGTTGACATGCAGGGCTGCTTTTTAGACTATGAACCAGTAAAAGTCTTGACAAGCCAAAATGAAATCCTCCATGCCCGACTTCAATCCGAGTAATTTGAGGAAAGCAAAGTTTAGCCCATACGACATCGACTCATTCTTTATATTTCTGTGGAAGATCATCTTCTAGCCAAAAAGCTATTCGCAAAATTTTTTGTCCTGCGCTTTCTTGATCCAGGCCTTGAGGAGTAAGTACTCGAGATGGATAATGTATGATGCATTTTGCTCACCCCTGATATTAAAGTCAAGGCCAAGTGTTTCAGCAGCCTCCTCCGCTACTTTGTATAGGAACGGTCAATTTACCACTTCTTTGTGTTTCCTGACGATTTTCAGAAAGGGTCTCGCCCATTTGCGACTATATGTGCTATACCAAGACTGATGCTGCTGTGAAGATATTCGAGATTCAGTATTCTGCGATCACCTTAAAGGCGTGAAATGTAAAGCCGCGGAACAAGGACTCAAGGTGCATGCATTTGTTCATGTGTTTGGCCTTTCGTGACCCAATATAGAGAGATTTGAGCTCGTCCTTCGATCATTAAACCACTCCAAATGAATAGGGTATCTGGTCGGCCAGCATTTTCGTTGCAGTCTCTTTGTTCCTTGCCGAAAGTTTGGATAACCAAGTCTGTCCGATAAGACTATTGTATCTGTATCAGAGAGCATTCTATACAGGGTGTCCCAGACTTACTTGTCCGGACGTATGTAGCTATATAAAAATCAAAAAATTAAATGCAAAATTCCTTTTCCAACAATCCGTTGAAGTTCTAGTTTTTGTCTTATGAAATGGTTAGGCTGGATCAATCAGACGCGCGGTATAAGCATAAGTGCGTGCTTGAGCGGGAATCCAACGTAGTATTACTGAAGCGAGCGTGGAGGTAGGGTTAGCGATGGACGAACAGCGGTCGCTTAACTACGTTGGACTCCCGCTCATGCATGCACGACTGTTTATACCGCGCTCGTGACTGGTCCGCCTTTCATATTCAATAACTCAAAAAATAAAACTTTAACTCATTTTTGGAAAGGGAATTTCAGATTATATTTTTTTCATTTTTTACAACCATATAAGTCTGGACACGTAAGTCTGGGACTTTATTCCAATCTCTCGAGTGTGCTCCCCGATATTCCTTGGAGCATGTAAAATACATAAATGGCCTTATGCTTCCGATATCCAGGTTTTCCGCGGAAGTATGATGACGTGCGATAGATAGTGGCAAAAATTTGAGGTAAAAGAGGAGAGGGCTGATTGTGTTACCCTAAAAGGCACATCTTTGAAAGATGACTTTGTTAGTTGTAAGACGATGTTTTCCAGATGAGCTACTAAATCTGGTTTTACAAAGCGGCATCAATCTCTCTATGCACCTCACGATGTATGGATCAATCTTTAAACTTTCGAACAGACAGAAGATAAGTCTATAGGAGCTTGAATCGAAGCCTTACCGGTAGTCAAACCGGACCATTGATAGGCAGCGCTGGTAGGATGTTGCATATTTACAGACATATCTAGCGATGAGAAGGTTCTCCCGACATACTGCTACGTCCAAAAAGTTGCCGATCTTTGGGAAGGAAGCTCTTGATACCGTTTGGTCCTGGAGCAGAATAGTTCTACATGCTTCACAATAATTTTTTTACCTCCTCGGTAGTGATAGGTGTACATTCCTCCTCATTAGTTATGAGGGTACTGCAGAGCTCCTTGTGGCTAATAATGTTCTTTTTGTCTTTATTCAGTGGATGCTGGATTTCGTAGACTTTATCTCCAAAATGCATCGACCTCCTCTTCTTTTGGGCAGGTGGTCAACAGTAACTGAAGTTACTGTTGTTGGCCGACCCATCGTCGGGAACCCTGCGTGTTCTATTATTTTGAACCGCACTTACAACTATATTTAGTGTTATCCTTGTTGTTCTCTCGATCAGCTATGGAAATGTTTCGTCCGCCCTCGCAAAGCCCTTCATGCGAGGCTGAGACTATATGCTGTGAGAAACCCTTTGGTTTACTAGACTCATCGGTTGACATAATACTTCCTGCTACCATGCACGTCTTCAGCACGGTTGCTTTCGCCGTGGCTTAGGGTTTTTTCCTTCGGGACTATCCCTAGACTATTATATGCGACTGCTTGTTTCGTTTGTCGCCATATTTAGCAGGTATACAGAAGAGATTTGTATGGACCTTAGATTGATGAAGTGTACCAAAATTTATCTGAAGCGAGGACAAATTACTGACGTTCCCGCGGACCCTGAGTTTGTGGATATGAGTGCTGTTAGACATCTTGACACTGGAGAGAAATATAATTACTTAGGCGTACCTGAGAGCCGCATTCGAGGCATAACATTAGTGAAGGAATCTTTTCGAAGCATATACAAACGTCTTCATTGACAGATTTGGTCTTCCAATCTGTCGGTGTTAAACAAGGTATCTGCAACTAATGTGCTTGCGGTCTCGGTTCTACTGTACTTGTTTGGGGAAGTACCGTGGGCGAAGCAAGAGTGCGGCCTCGATATCGCCACGCCTAAAATCATGCATATGCAGAAGAGTATGCATATGCATTCGTCCGTTCCGCGATTGTACATCCCACGCCGTCAAGGCGGGCGCGGACTTCTGAATCTCTAATGTCTTGTTACACGAATTGTTCCTGGTACAGCTTACATCGTCGAAAATGTAAGTGCTTCTCTCCTACTAATGGCCAGGAAACACGAGATGATTGGCAAAGTAGCGTCAAATTACAAAACCGCGGAGCAGGTGGCCGAGACCTTTGGCCTAAATTTTAACTATGGAATTGAGGAAATTGCATTACTTCGTCTAGCTACCTCACTTCCAAAAGCCCAAGTAAAGGAAGCAGAGGTTCAGAAGTTCCACCAACAGCTGCTCGAAAAGAAAACACACGGGAACGTTCACAGAAATTTAGAAAATTAGCTATTGTAAAAGGAACTAACGTTTGCTCCCCTTAGATCCTCAAGAGCTAATTCAGTTGCAGAGTGTTGAATTTTCGCACGCGCTGAGTACCTGTAACACATACTATCCAGGTGTCCCACTCTGAGAAAGTTAAAAAAAAGAACCTTCTATCTTTAGCAGGTTTCGAGATATGACACTTTAAAGAACCCGGATTTTTTCAAAAAAAGAGGCAAAACCCCCCTGTTCTGAAGTTTGTATCTATATTTTGGAACCTGTTAATTTTACGAAAAAATATTCTAGACTTTAATTAAAGTAGACTCAATTTCGAGTTATTCTAAATAAAAAGCAACGACCTAACCCCAATAGGTCATATGTTATGGCCTCCCAATTTGACCACTTTTGACCTATTTTTCAGGGCAAATTACTCGTGTTCAGTTTTTTTCAAAATACTTCCCTTAGGGGCGAAGCTGCGTAAATGATGTCGAAGAAGAAGTTGTAGTGCAGGAAATTATAAATCTAAAAAAAAAATCTTCTAGCCTTCATGGATCAAAAGATACGACTCTTCAAAAAAGAAAACAACTTTTTTGCTATTTTGAGCTATTTTACACGACATTTTATTTTTATTTTTTGAAAAACGGTAATAAGATAAATTATAGGAAGCTAAATTTTTAATAAATTAAAAAAAAAGAAGTTTTAGCTCTTATATGTCACGAATTATGTCCATGAAACTTTGACCCTTCCCATTCGGAAGGCTCTGTTTGTGCTGGAGAATGTACTACGATCGTATTTGAGGATTTTGGTAGCATGTATGCATTTGTAGTACATTACAAATACACTTTTTTCTCATTTCCCGTTAAAAAACAATCAATTGTTCACCCATCGTTTAAATAATACTGTTAAAACTGTCAATTGTGTGCTCTAAGTCATATTTTTCGATTGTTTGTTTTTATGTTAGCATGAAGAAATAGATCCTTTTGCGTCATCTGGTAAAATATTATAAATCCTGTGCAAAGGACAAAGGACAATATATTAAAAAATCGAAATTGGTTACTTTTTCAATTTCACAGCTAGACTGCTTCAACTCAAATCGAGAAATTTAGAAGCAAGGCTGCAAACATACATGTACGAAATTATGATTGAAAGCAGTGTGCTATATGCGAAGATTTAGTTTTCAGTATAATGCATTATATTTAAAAATTAAATTATACATAATTTTTAATAATTAATCTTTAATCATTAATCATCTCTTGGAATGCTACTTCCAGACAAATACAGTGTTTATTATATTGATTACTTTAAATAATAATCAAAATGACTGACGATGGGGAAAAGTCATTGCTTGGTTATAACATGTTGTAACAGAATTGTTACCATAACATGGCACTCGGTACGGCCCTGCACGTAAGGGTTGACAGGCCGCACACGAGACAAGACGGAATCCTCCGGCGACCGAAGCCCTGAGCGACAGCACATCCCGTAAGTAGGCTCTGTTCGCTCGTCCAACCGAAAACTACCCTCGATCTTATCCGTTCGCAGGGGCGGCGCAGCCAGCATGGATGCCATGGAGAAGTCCAGACCTGTTAATTTCCAACCATGTAAATTCCAAACATGGGAAAGTGGACGAAAAGAAAAAAAAATTACTTTTGCTTTAAAAATATATCTATTGTCTGGGTTCTACACTGTTCTTTTTCGATTTCTATTTTCAGCAATAGTATCGGTGATACCTTGTTTCGTGTACCCTTCAGGCGCTTCAATAATTACCTGATCTATGATGAAGAATTTGAACTCACAAATTTGCATGGGTCGTTACCATGGACTTGTAAAATTTTGATGTTTATAGTCCTGAATTTATTGTTCTCGAGTTGTCGCTCAACAGGGGGTGCACGCCGAGTCCGTCAGTCTGGGCACGGAATTCCCCCTATCGTTAATGCTATTTTGACTTATTTCGGTTACTTTGACAATATACCTGGGTCAGGAATAGAGACACAATTCGGCCAGAGTCCTCAGTTTTAGATTGCATTTTGCACTGAGAACATCTCTGTTAAAATGAAAATCGTTAAGCGTAAACGAACAGATTGTCAGACACGAATGTTGACAAAAGAGAAGGAGTTAGAGGAGGAAGAAGTGATTAAAAAAACGCGGCTTTTGGACGATTTTTGTTGCGTAAGAAAGATGATAGCTTTAGCTCCTATAATATTAGTGAGGATAAAAATTCTGATTTCGAAAATGGAAGTGAAAACGTAAACAATCAAAAGAAGAAGGAAATAGACTGTGATGCAGAAAATCGTAAGTTTAAAGTTTTATAATATATTGTTTTTTACAGTAATCATTTATTTGAAAATTAGAAAAAATAGTTATCGATTTATTTACATATTCCACACCGGATTGAGGAACGTCAAACCCTCATCTCTTCAATTTTTTTAAACTTGCACAACTTATAAAAAGAAAGAAAAAAACATCTCAGATATTGTGGTAGAAAGAGATGGTCAAATTTTCATTTGATATTTTCTTTATATTTTCAAATATCACTTTTGACGTCTTATTTTTTTCGTACTGTCGACCGTTACGGAATTTTCCGTAAGACCCCCGCTTGTTCAGGACTAACGTTACGAAAAAATTCTTGATACTAGGTTCCTAGCTCGATACTTAATCGGTTATTTTTTCGGAAAATTCCGTAATACTGGTCCGAATCTTTGTTTCGAAAATTTTCAAAATTCAATTTATCAAAATAATCCGATTTTGTTTTATATTTTCAAACATTCTTTTTCATTCTACATAAAATCCTACTTTAAAAAAGTTAGGACTAGTTAGAAAAAATGAGGAATTCTGACGATTTCTGATGAGAATCTTTTCGATCGTATATTTAAACATTTCAAATTTGCAGATATAATTTCGCCCAATTCTATTCTATCGATAGAAGAAGAAAATAACAATTCCGCTAATAGCTTTAGGTCCTGTGGTATTAGTGAGGATGAAAATTTTGATCAAGAAAATAGGAATGAAATCTTAAACACTACTCAAAGAAGAAGGAAACTGTCTGTGATAAAGAAAACCGTAAGTTTAGAGTTTTAAAATATATTGTTTTTGCAATAATAATTTCTTTGACAATTGAACAAAATAGTTACCGATTCATTTGCATAATTCATGCCAGATTGAGAAACGCCAAACCCTAATATTT
>CAKNWT010034654.1:0-13985 GCA_932066315.1 Andricus coriarius | reverse complement strand
TATTTCAACTGTTAGGTTAGCCGTGAGGTTTAGTTGTTAGTGATAGAACGCGTTAAACGTAGTTTAGGTGGTTCGAAACCCGTCACAGCGTTTTCGATTTTTAATAGCGTTAATTTCGTTAAAAGCGTGCGACTATATCGTGTGTAATGTATCGTAATTTAATGTAATTGTTTAAGTTAAATTGTGTACATGTACCAACAATACGCTTATGAATTGTATGATATGTGTGAGCATGTGTATGTCAGTAGTGGGTTTCCCCAGAATCTGTTTGTAGCAAGAATGTTTTTTTTTGCTGGCGCACGAAATTTTACATGACTGGGATGTAGAATTCACATATATAGAAAGGTAGACTTTGTTTTCTACGATTGAAACTCTACCTAACAGTTCGACTGATTTTACCTAACTGGCAGGTAATCTTTATCATCCCGTTGTATTATTTCTTACTGAATCACGAATTAAATTTTAATAAATTTATATTAATAATTCATATTTTCACATCAAATATTACCCTATTTCATTTTAAATAACTGAAAGTGAAATTTTAATATAATGCCGTAATGTCCTCCGTTTACCGAACTAAGTTATGTATAATTTAACACACCAATTTTCTCCGTGTGTGATATTTTAATGTCTTCATGCAAATTTAGATTCACAATAATGGGTAAAACTCCAGAAATAAATTTGCACAAGAAAGCAATTTATAATATAGTTAATGACAGATTTGTACACTTAAAAGAATCGGCTTCGAATTCGATTTTATGAAAAAAATTCTCCTGGCCGCAAGGGTTGTTAGGACCGCATAAAGCTCACAGGGTATTTTCCCTATGATAGTACAAATTCATAAAAAAATTGGCAAAAAATATAAGCGAGGATTTTTTGAGAAAATCGACTATTAATATTCTCAGAAAAACCGCCGCCATGTTGTTAATTTTGAACATTTTAAAAATTTTCCGGCGAGTTCTACAGAAAATGAGGGTATTTTTAAAAACAAAGCAAAAACTTTAAATACGCATAACATATTCTGTCCCCGAAAGATTCTGCGACTTCAAGTGTAGAATCTGCCTGATTAGAAATGGATTCGGCCCAGTACTGTTTATAGAGGCATAAATCCCAGAAGAACTTGTGAAATTTTTTAAAGAATTAAATGTAATGGAACTTCCTTGGTACTTTTATCCTTGTTTGAAATGGCTTTAAATTTCAAGAAAAGTTAGTGCTTTACTAACTAGTAGTTTTTATAATATTTTCATTTTCAGAACAACATTTATTTTCAAATTATGATAAAATAACATACCTGAATGTTTTTGTTCTTCATGAACTCGTCTACGTCTGACCTCCTCTTCGATACGCTTCTCCTGTTTTTTGATTTTCTCTTGTAAAGATTTATCAACCTCAGCCATGTATCCTTTACGTCCCTTTTCATTTGAAGTATCAGATATTGTTTACCTTATTCAAAAACATCAGTGCGAGAAAGACAACTGACAACTTTAACTCCTTTGAAGATTCCACCATTTCCCAAATAAATCTTTTATCTTCGTTAAACAGTGTTGGCCTTTTCGCACAGGTAAGCGTGATTTTGTCCAAAAACTTTTCACTACGTTCAACACTGAAACAGCTCTCTCTTGTACACTGAGTTTCAAATGGCGATGATTATAAAAGAAAAGCCGAAGTACTTGTAAATTTGACGGAAATCTACTTCCGGTAATTTCCCGATCCATATAATCAATTATATAGATATTTTCAGAAACAGGTTTTCAAACTAAAAACTAAGAAGGTGAAGCAAAGTTAAAGATTTTAGAAAAAACGACAAGCTTCTAGCACTTATTTAAGAAAAGATAGTTATAAACAATATTAAATTGTTTAATTAACTCTTTTGTTAACATTCATTGATTAATACCTCACTAAGTGAAAAAATAACGGAAAGGTAAAAATGGGCAAAAAAACCGCGACTAACAGGCATTGATATAGATGAAGATAGTCATAAAAAACAAGAATTTGTTTAAATAATTATTTTTGCTAAATTTAAATAATTATTAGGTCACGCCTAAAGAAAAATAGACAAACATTTGAAAATGTCAGAAAAAACCGCAGCATTCTACCATTAAGCAAAGAGAATATTATTAATAATGATAATAAATTGTTTAAACAATTAATTTTCTTGACTCTAATTAGTTATTGAGCTTATTTTAATTGAAAATTGGACTAAAAGTGAAATTTTTCATTAAAAACTGCAATTTTGTAGCATTATTCTAAGAGAATACTATTAAAAATAATAATAAATTCTTTAAACAATCACTCTTGTATGATCTTTTATGTGCAAGAAATAATTGGCATTAAAAAAAAAACGCAAAAAGTCATAATTAGCGCCAGAAACTCGTAAAAAACATTTGTTCACTTATGGGGTTTTTTGGAACCCTATAAAACAGACTCATGCTGTTGATATTTGAAAAGTGATATTTTATTCTTATTCTATGGCTAATTGTGAAGATAAATGTTGAGTTTCAACTCGATTGAGATTATATTGAGGATTCTGCATAAAATTTACAAAAACGTATTTTTTTCTTATGGGAAATACGTGTTAAATTTCATGGGGCTTGCGGCACCTCTAAATATCATTTTTATCAAAACAAAAAAATGGATTTATTTTTGTGTGGATTCAAACAAATTTCCGGCCTGTCGCCATAAAAATTCAAAAAAAAAAAATTTTAATTGATATGAATTGGAAATTGTGCCATTTATACCCGAATACCTTAGCAAGCACTCGCGTATCGTAATTCAGAGGTTAAACGAATTACGTCAACGAAACCTAAGCGGAAATTAATTAAAAACTCTCCCATGCAAATTGCTAAGATTGACTCAAGTTTAAAAAGAATGAAACTAGAATTAGACTAAAAATAAAAGGAAAAATTCAGAAAAAATGATTATATTTTTAGAAAGTTAAAATTTGGTCTTTTTGGAAACAAAAATCGAAAATTACGGAGAATTGAGAAAAAAAAAAGAAAACTGGAAAGAGAAAAACATAGCGAATATTGATTCTGGACGAATATTTCAAGCGCCGAATGAAACGAACCGTTCAAGCGCGCAAACAAGTTCGCACGTACAGCGAGCAATACCCGCGAATTGCGCCAAGGTCCCATCAATAAGAATTTAAATTTAAGTTAAAATAAATGAAACTCAGTCGGGTAAAATAAAAAATACAATGCAGAACCCTACAGCCATGGAAAGCGATCATGATAGTTTAGATTTGGAAGGTGCAGCTGCACTTCCAACCCAAAACACGGAATTAAATAACATTACAACGAGACCAATAATCAAGAATATAGTCTCGAATACACCACAAAATACGGGAACCATTCCAAAAATAACCAATAAGTCAATAGGTCGTGGTAGCGGTTTCGCTAGAGAAAATACAGAAGCCCCAATGACTAGCAATATGTTAGAAAAGACAGGTTAAGTAAAGGGACATTTCTCGAACAAACTCAAATATAGATATAGACTCAAATAGATATAGTCTATGGAAAGGAATAAGTTAAGAAAAGGAACAAACAAAATCGTTCACCTTGAAAATAGAAATAGGTCAGAAAATGACCCCCAAACCAACAACGAAACCTTCGATTGCGATTCCTTTTGGAAAACCATGCGTAGAGTTCAATGAATTTATGAACCAACAAAAGGGACAATTTTTCAAAGAAAGGGCAAACAATTTAAAACTTGGATTAGACCCGTCAACCCATAGCTCTTTTGAAAACAGAAACGAAAATATAGAAAATAACATGATGTTAATCTTTTTTGTCTACATGGTCGATAATCAATTTATTTTTTTTTGAATATTGATTATTAAAGTTGTGAAACAAATCTCTCTAGCTCCGCTGGGATCCGAACACCAGATCTTTCAGATTTCCGGCCTGATGCTCTAACCAATTAAGCTACGGAGAGACGAGAAAATTTTCTTCACAACTCCTACTAGTTGAATGTCGACGCCATTCAATGTACTTGCAAGATATTCCAACATTAGAGTGATTTTATCAATTTATGTTATGTTTTTTGACCATTGAATTATAGTAAATAATATGATGCTAATGTTTTTTGTCTACATGGTCGATAATCAATTTTTTTTTTTAAATATTGATTATTAAAGTTGTGAAACACAACTTTTTAAAGTTGTGAAAAAATCTCTCTAGCTCCGCTGGGATTCGAACTCCAGATCTTTCAGACAGCCAGTTCAATTCGATCTGAGGAAACGTTTGGCAGAACCTCATGCGTTTTTTCAAAATAATATTGAAAACCTTAGCAGAATAAGAAATAATAATTTTAAATTAGAAGATACCGATGACAGTGAACCATTAGAGGACAGAAATATTTCAAATCAAAACAGATTACGTAGACTCTCGACAACAAGGAAAAAGTCAAATAGACATTCTAGAATTTACATTAATAATACAGATACAGAAAACGAATCCGATAATAAAATAAATATTGAAACGATTCCAGCTACCTATTTTCCTTTTGGCATGATACAAACGCCTTTTCAAATTATGAGTAATTGGCCAATTAAATTCCGAAATAATAAAGATGACAGTCCCGCATATTTTCTCGAGGAACTAAAAAGATTCAAAACAGGGTATAAAATAAACGATCACGATATTTTAGAAAACTTATATGCGTTATTAATTGAAGAAGCCAAAGATTGGTGTTCAATAAATAAAGACTCATGAAGAACGTTATCAGATTTTTATAAAGATTTTAAAAACGCTGAAATAAGACAGAAAATTAAATTTCGTAACCGAAAACGAACTCAAGCCATTCACTCATACCTGACAGAAATTAGAAAGTTATTATGTGGTTGAAGTTTCGTTCGAATAACCTTATTTTTTATTCCAATTCTACGTTTATATATAATATTTTGATTATGCAAACCAAATAGAGTATACAAATACAAAAATTAGATTTATAAAGTTCAAAACGTAGCAGAAATAAAATTTTTAATTATCAAATCAGAGGTTACGTTGCAACATAACCAATTGTTTTATGCTTCCCAATTAAAAGCATAGACCACATTCGCGTATGAATTTTCTAATTCAGGATTACTATTTGAGCTCTAATAGAAAGCTCCTTCCAAAATTTTGAGTGGAAGGACCTGAAACAATTAAATACTGCAGAGGTTACGAAGCAGCAGAGAAAAAAATTTTCCTTCGCAATTAAAAGAATAGAACACATTCACACATGAATATTCTTAGCTCATGATAACTATTTAAGCTCTAATAAAAAGCTCCTTCCAAAATTTTGAGCGGAAGGACCTGAAAAAAATTAAATACTCCAAAGAGGAGAAAAACTTTTTTCCTACGCATTTAAAAACATATACCTCATTCCATAATGATTATTCTTAGCCCAGGATTGCCAAGGAAGCTCGGATAAAAAGCTCATTTAAATATATGAGCGGAAGGGCCTGAAAGAAATTAAATAGTACAGAGAGGTTAACAAGCAACATAGAAAAACTTTTTTGCCTCTCAGTTCAAAACATAAACCGCATTCCCACATGAATATTCTAAGCTTAGAATTACTTCTAAAGTTCTAATAAAAAGCTTCTTCTCAAATTTTGAGCGGAACGACCTGAACAAAATTAAATACTGCAAAGAGGTTACGAAGCAGAAGAGAAAAACTTTTTCCCTTCGCATTTAAAAGAATGAACCACATTCGCGCATGAATATTCTTAGCTCAGGATAGCCAAAGAAGCTCTAATAAAAAATTTATTTAAAAATTTTGAGCTGAAGGGCCTGCAAAAATTAAATACTAAGAAGAGATTCACAAGCAGTAAAGAAAAACTCTGTTGCTTCTCATTTGAAAACATAGACCACATTCAAAAATGAATATTCTTTACTCAGGATAGCCAAAGAAGCTCTAATAAAAAGGTCAATTTAAAATTTTGAGCGGAAGGACCTGACAAAAATTAAATACTACAAAGAGGTTAACAAGCAACGCAGAAAAACTCCTTTGCTTCTCATTCAAAAACATAGACCACATTCGCACATGAATATTCTTAGCCCAGGATAGTCAAAGAAGCTCTAATAAAAAGCTGAATTTGAAATTTTGAACGGAAGGACCTGTAAAAAATTAAATACTGCAAAGAGGTTAAGAAGTAGTGTAGAAAAACTCTTTTGCTTCTCATTTGAAACATAGACCACATTCCGACATGAATACTCTCAGCCCAGGATTGCTTAGTTAATAAATTAGTCCCTGAATATTATTTTTGCAATTCAAATATAAGGTACCTTATTTTAACAACATTTACTCTACTCAAACCATTACTCCAATTTCAGAAGAGACTTATTTGCATATCAATTCTTCGCAGTATTACATTTTTTCATGTCCTTCTGCTTAACATTTTAAAATGAATTTTTTATCAGAGCTTTTTCGGTTACTCCGGGTTAAGAATATTCATTTTAGAATGTGGTTGCGAATATTCATGTCCGAATGTGGTCTAAGCTTTTAATTGGGAAGAATAAAACAATTCGCTATGTTGTAACGTAACCTCTTTGATTTGATAATTGAAAAAGTTGCGAATGGGAACTGCGTAGAACATAAGAAAATCTTAGAAACGAATACAAAATGTACATAAAACGGAATGATTTCGAAACTAAAATTGAGGAGAAAAATAAAGAAAAGCGTAATAACAGTAACGGGCATAAAAATAATTGTGAGAACAATAAAGAAGAAAAAAGGGAAAATAAAAATGGTCAAACTGATAACCAAAATGGAAACCAGAACCAAAATAACCAGGGTAAAAACCTATACAAAAATCGATTTCCATTTTCACAATATGGATTTCGATTCATACCTTTTCCAAATCAATATCAACAAAACTTCAGGCCTAGATATACACTTGGTTTCCAACCTAGATTTCAAACCTAACCTATATTCCAAAACAATAGACCCAGATATCCATTCAACCTCTACAATCAAATGTTACCAATGCTTAATCAAATGACGCTAGGCTCAAATCAAGGGCAAAGTAACCCAATGATAAAATTTCCTACAGAGAATTTGGAAAATAATTCGGGAAATAATAATAACCAAAAATTGCAAAATTCCCAAAAACCAAACTATAGGCATAAAACCAAAAATCGGGTAATATTAATTCGAATGAGAAAAATAATATAACTGCAAATTAAGGTAAAATGCATAATTTAAACTCACAAAACGCAAGTGTAAATGAAACTACAAATAATCCTAATTGTTATGATTGAGGCATAGCGGACCATTTTAAAAGACAATGTCCATATTATGTATACAACCAGCGAAACTAGAGGGGCGGATATTAGGACCAAAAATAGTACAACCTAATACCGAAACCTCAGAATTTCTAAATGCGGATAAAAATGAAATAACGGAGACACGTTTTCATCTGATGACAAAATTCGAGAGTAAATTATTTCGTAATTTGGTAGACACAGGTGCCACACATTCGTACGCGAATGGAGAAACGGTCGATATTATGGGACAAGTAGTAATTCCAATTATGATCGGGAAAAAAGTGAAACATTTTATGTCCAGGTTCGTCCCAAAATTAAAATCTGTAGGCATGTTAGACACAGACATGTTAAAAGTCTTACGGATGACCTTAGGCTATGACTCAGAAACTTGATGGCTACCAGGGAGTCCTCCAAGCCGCTGTCCCATGAAAGCTTATCCAAACTCACTACACCTTCCCATAACTGAGAATAAAAATAAACATGACATTGCAGTAAAAGAGAATACGGAGGTTAAAAATGAAAAAATTAGGGATAAACCATTGAGTGAAAAAGAAGAAATTAGGAAAATAGATAGGAAACCGAAATTCGGAGGTAGTATTAACCTCAAAAGTACTCGAGAAAGTAACAAAAGTAGTCCAACGTTAAAAGATAGCGAAGTCCCCCTAGTACCTATGAATTCTAACCAATGACTGAAAACACAAAACGCCCAAAATGCCTACAACAAACCCTACGAAAGAAATCCCAAGCTTAATAAGCATTCCCCCAAGCAATAAATTCCAACCCCTACAGAGCACTTCCACCCAAGACACTAGCGTCGACTCAAGCACACGAGACTCACTTCATTTAAGGAAACCTAGAATTAGTAAGAATAATAAGGAAAATAAGCCAGGAAAATTTGTTTATAATAGCAAATATGAGGACACATATAAGAATAGCGATAGTAATTTTTGGAAAAATAAAAAAGTTACTAATCGGAAAAAGTTGAAAAAGGAATCTCAAAAAGCAAATGAGACAAGGGACATCGAAAATAAAAATAAATGAATTAATTACAAAAACAAAGCAATAAGATTAAATAATATTTCGGATAGATTAGGAAAAATCGACGAACAAAATTATTGTTCGCTAGAATATTGCGAAGCTATTGTTGAGCTTAACGAAAGTCAACAATTACAATAAGAAAAACTTTTATAAAACTAAATAAAAGTATATCAGGGAAAAGAACATAGGGTGACTCACCTAACAAAACATAAAATTGACTTTCAGGGCCACGATCCCATTAAACAGCGATATTACCACGTGAGCCCAACATTTAAAGAAATAATTTATTAAACAGTTGCTAAATTATTAGAACAGGATATAATAGAACCTTCTTGTTCTGATTGGTCAAATCCTATACACGGAAAAAATAAGTTGTCGAAACTTTAATTGACTAGTCACCCATTCTAGGATAGGACCCTTTCTTTAGAATCTCATTTAATTTTTATTAAAGAATCGCAGAGTTTATCGAAAAAGTAAAAAAAGTAATAGAAGTATTGGAATACAATCTAGGAACATCAGTTCTCGAATTTATTCAGCAGATTTTGATAAAGTTCTAGAGAAGCATTCAATATTTTATAAAAAGTCCTCCAGATTCCAAAAGATTTTAAATACAATAACTCCCAGCACAGAAACGAATAACTGATTTACGAGTGGTCCAAGAATGTGGGGTTTAGTTGTTAGGGATAACTTGCGCGCAGTGTTCGAATGTGTAAAAATAAATATAACTCAAGCATAAGTCTATGTGGGTAACTATATCATCATGAAGTAAAACCTCGAAATAATTTTTTTAAATTTGGCAACACTGTCTTCTAAAAAATCGTTAGGAGTCATCGAAAGTTTCATTGACTGGCTTCGAAGCATTAGTGTATGTGTATTTCAAGAAGTCTATTCCTCTGGTCTTCACATTTTCATTGAAAGTCTTTTGTACTTTCTAAGATTCTTGCTACTTTTTAAATATGTATCAATCAAAGTTTCTAATGACTGAGTCATTTAGAATTTGAATAACTAGTTTTTTCCGTGTAGTGATGATCAAAAACCGGGAATAGATAACAGATTTTTTTTAGACTTTAGGAAGGTTAATAATATTATAAAAAAGGACCTCTACTCAATCCCACTCATGACAGAAATACTGGACACTTTAAGATCAGCAAAATTTATTTCTAAAATTGATTTAAAGTTAGCTTATCTACAAACACGATTAGACGAAAATTCAAAACCAATCACAGCATTTACGGTCCCTGGAAAAGGCATGTACGAGTTTAAAACAATGCCATTTGGTTTAACCAATGCTACAGCCACTTTCCAGAGGCTTATGGATAAAATTATAACTCCAGATTTAAAGTCGAACATTTTTTGTTAATTACATGACATTGTAATAGTAACTCCAAATTTTGAAGACCATTTAAAATATTTAAATATTGTATTAGACAAAATAAATGAGTCAAATTTAACGATCAGCCCGGACTAAACTAAAAATATTAAACAATTACAGCGTATAATAGGGATGGCAAGTTGGTACAGAAAATTTATCACACACTTTGCCGAAATAATAGAACAGATAAACAGATTACTGAAAAAAGATTAAACATGGCATTGGGGATTAGAAAAAGATGAGGCTTTCCAGAAAATTAAAGATCTTTTTACGTCAGCACCTATATTAACATGTCTAGATTTTACACAACCTTTCCAACTCGAAACCGACGCGAGTAACACGGGGTTGCTGCCGTACATAGGCAAACAATTGATGGTGTAAATTACGTGATTGCATACGGGAGTAGAAGCCTAAACGGCGCAGAATCTCGGTACTCGGCATCAGAAAAAGAGTGCCTCAAGGTGGTTTGGGCAATAAGGAAATTTAGGCCATACTTATAAGGTTATAGTTTTAAAGTAATCACGGACGACAATAATGCGAAAAATAACAACAACTTGAGATTGTGATATAATAATTTGTTTAAATTGAGAATAATCTGTAGCCGTGTGTGAATTTTGAATTTATCATTTATAATTGATTCTGAGCACGGAACGAATGAGACTTGTGTCTCAATTTGGCCTTCACCCGATCTCTGCCAGCCAGAGTCAAACCCAGATCGAGAGACAAAGATTGGAAATCCAAATCAGTAATAGTATTAGTTTAAAGAATGTAGCGCGTTGAACACGGCCTCAGAAATAGACACGAGAGGGGAGGCACGGAAGACGAAATTGACCCGAAAAGGGAAAGCGGGACGCCAACAAGTCAACCAAGCGAGCCACCACAAACACGACTACCGCTAGGCACAATTGGTGGAGAGGGTTCGAGCGACGGACCCTAATAAAAGTCACCGCGCGGAAAAATAGCGTCAGAGACAAACTTCCAAGAACCATATACTTTACTAGGAACAGTAAAAATTTTCCAATCAGAAAACCTAGTTTAAATTTGGACTAAACTAAATTGGATAAGCTTAAAAAAGTATGAACATTTCCTCGATAAAAAGCATAATTGATTTCACAAAAGGTTATATCAAGGAAAACAAATTTTGAGGAGTTAGGCAGGTGCTCAAAAAGTGCTCTTAACCTCCAAAAATACCAAGCCCCCAAGGGGGCCAGAAGACAATCAAGAGTGGCCAACATTGAATATATTATAGCATTTGTATTAAACTCGATGTTAGAGGACTTTTATGGTCACTGAAGTCGAATTAAATGTAAAAAATTCAAAATGACACATTCAATGTGACCCCCGTAATTTCAAGATTTTTCGACATTTGCGTGTGACTTGTTATAAGGGTACCTTGACTGGCTGATTATTAATTTGATGTCAAAAGTTGAGAATTAAAATTGTCGGATCCACTATAGCAGCCATAATTTCAATGGTTTCACGCGTAAAACATTTTATAGGGGTGGTTTTCGGGCTCATCGTTTTCGAATTTAACGTCACACGCTAAAATTAAAAAAAGAGGATCCAATACGGTTTTTATGTATTTTCTTAAAACTCGGTACGTGGTGATTCCCAAGGTCACTTGTGTCGAATATTGAACTTAAAATCAGCGCAAATTATGTCAAGGCGATTGCCATATTGAAGCTACCATTTCAAGTTGTTTACTCAAATTTAACATAAATTTAGAAATCCATGACCTTTGCAACAACCAAGTACCGAGTTTAATGCAAATATGTGAGAATTTTACAATAATGGCAGCCATATTGGATTCGCTATTAATAATTTTCAACTTTTGACGCAAAATTTAAAATCAACGAGCCCATAAGCTCCCCTGAAACAAGTTCCATGCAAAGATGCAAGGACTGTGCAGTTACGGCATTAATTTTAAAATTTAATATCAGCTGACATCTGCATGAGTTCTCCTCGTGCAATTTCGCCTCCCTTGGTGATGTTAGTGACGTCTTGAGTCATATTTAAAATGGGGACGGTATAGACGACCCCTGCACTAGTCAGATTAACAAAAATAATATTAGCTCGGTTGATAGAGGGTTGGACCTTGCATTTTGTGTTAAAGCAATGCCGCTTCACACAGTAAATTCATAAATCTGAAAGTACGAAATAAGCCTAGTTGCCAAGATCGGACCCCCGCTGGGTTCCAGTAACGCGGATTGGCTATCTAGCAGGGGTCACTTATGGTTCATCGCTTTTTTGTTAAGCTTAAGTTAAGTTTAATGCATATTTTTGGTCACTAAATGGTCTAAAAATCCTTAATAAGTCGCGATCTGAGCCCTGAACACTATTACGAGACACTGAGAGGAAAGCGATGGTGTGAGTTGTTTACCCGGCAGATGCAATTAAAAAAATTCTTCTAAAACTCGTGAAGGTTGTACGATGTTTAAATTCCAAACATTTTTAGTGAATAGGGGGAGGAGGGCCACAACCGTCTTTGTTTAGACTATTTTTTGAAGGTCGACATCATGATGCCTTGATGGTGCGAATGTTTAACGAATTTTCGGCGCAGAGAAATTACATACCTGTAGATGATAATGGAAATTCAACATCAAAACCAATTGCCGGAGTCTTTTGTTTTTGAAACTTCACGTAATCACTTGAAAGGTGCTGCTCGAGGATGGCCCCTAGTACGACTATTGGACCTGAAATCTTGGAAAGAGTTCGAAACAGCGTTCAAAACGACCGTCATCAAAGACGACAGCACTACAGCCAAATGGAAGCGAATGTCTGAACGGGTGCAGAATATAGGAGAATCGATAAGTTCATACTTTCACGCTAAGGTTAAGTTGTGATACGACGTGAATTTAAATGGGTCAAATAGGAAAGAGTAACTCCTCGTCACTTTGTGGTCCCGAGATTCTTGTTCAGCCATGTCAGGTGTCAAATTGTCAGGTCGCAATTTCACCGACTTTGATGATTTGTATAATGATTTACTGAAACATGAACGTCTTGATGAACAGCGTAGATTCTAATGCTACTTCAGATAAAATCTTCGGCACGAGAACGAATAAACCGAAATCATCCAGTAAACCAACTTCGACTGAAAATCCAAAAAAGGAACCGGATGGCAACAATCCCGAACGCCGATCACCATTGAAAAATAAAACTGGAGAGTTATAGTGTTATAATTTTAACGAGTTTGGTCATATCTCTAAAGACTTTGCAAAGTCTCGGAGAGAATTAAAGTGTTTGAAGTGCAATGGGAGTGGACACTCGCAAAGGCACTGCACTGTCCCGACTGCTCATAAGAAAGCAAAAGTGAATTCAACTAGCGTTAACTGCGATCCGACCATAAAAAAGGTGGTAAAAGGCGGAATGATACGGGATGTATCAGTGGATCCCGGTGCGTTTAATTGCATCATCAAAAACATGACGGTTATGTCGAAAGGTCTTTAAATGATACACGATAGTGTTACATTCTAAGGCTTCGGTTTAAAAAAATATAAAGCGAATTCGCTCTGAATTGTGTACTTCGATATTTCAGTGGACGTTAAAGCCTTTAAAAAGTTGGTTTTCGTTTAATACCCGACGACGCTCAAGCGTTAGATGTGATAGTAGGTCGTACTTTTACAGATCATCCAGGAGTGATCTACACAAAGAAGGTGATAAGTTGATCTTGACCAAAACCATTTTTTATTTTAACAACGCCGAGATAGAAATCGTCGGAGGTGGAAAAATTACAAGAGTAGAAATATTGAAGATTCCCACTGCGATTTTAGCCGTTTCCAGAGAACCCGCCATCTTGGAAGATCTACACGTCAGTATTTAAAAAAACGTAAAAGATTTAGTGGACCTTGTAAGTGGAATGAATTAGTACCGCGACACTGTGTCAAAGAATATTTTTGAATTAGGCTGTACTGATTTGATTGAAATGCGGATAATCGAGAAATCAGAAAGTAAGCCGGTAAGTAGCAAATCTTATTCAGCAAGTATCAAAGAGCACCAAACACTTAAAAATATAATTAAAGAATTAAAAGAAGCAGAGATTTCTACCGATACAAATTCCTCTTGTGTAAACCCAGTTTTATTGGTTAACAAAGCCAATGGCGAACCTCGAATGGTCGTTGGTACCCGAAAATTAAATAGCCAGACTGAACGGATTCAATTTTTGTTGCCAAATCTGGATGATCACCTAGCAATGTTAAACGGCACGGAATTGTATATCACTCTCGATCTTGCGAATGGTTCTTTACAGGTTCCGATTTCGAAAGATGATCGTGATAAAACTGCCTATATCCAGACGATTCGGGGGAGTTTACGCGTATGACATGTGGTTT
>CAKNWT010034526.1:0-18163 GCA_932066315.1 Andricus coriarius | reverse complement strand
TTCATTTTTAATGCCTTAAGGGACATGATTATGAAGAAAAAAAAACTTTATCTTTTTTTCTGGAAATCGACCATTTTCGGGCTAATTTCCCCTGACTAAGTGCCAAGAATAGCATCCGGGTTTCGAGAGAGCAACTTGTCCAGTCTAGCTGCCTCTGTCCCTTTCTCGATGTCTGTGTAAAATTTGGTCCGGCTTTGTTGCTTTCGGAATCTTGTGGGTTCACAATTAATTTCATAAGTAGATTTGATGGCCTACGCATGTACAAAGGATTCCAACTCGAGCTCTTCCTGTGCGTGATCTGAGAGATTGAGTTCGTCTGAGACCTTCCACTTCTTAAAATTGTCTCTAAAACAAGCGGTTCAGAGAGCAATGTCGATGACTTCCTCCCTGACCGAGTTACGAAACGTCGGGGTAATCCCCGTGTTAAGAATATTTAAATAAGTAGTTATTAGGTATTCCAATAGATTATTACCTCCTGAGTTGATATCCGTGCTGCCCCACAAAGTATGGTGGGAATTAGTATCGCACACCAGTAGAACAGGAAGACCCCTTACCTTGCAGTAAGCCACCAGTGTAAGTACCTCCACTGGTTGGATGGTATCGCTGCCATTTGGAAAGTAGGCCGATCCCATGACTAGCTTCCCTATTTCTTTAAGATCTGTGTATATCACCTTCATGTCTCTCGAACGTAACTCTAGCAGCGGGACAACGTTGACTCTCTTCGCCAGTATGCAGGCTCTTGTGTTGGCATTCGGACAGGGAATACCATGCGGCACCCAGAAGACGGCAAGATGTATATGCACTCATATTTCTTTATCAGTGATTAGGTTTTAGTTCAATAGGAGGTAGTTTCATCAAAAAATGCCGCAGATATATCAGTTGTACAAGAAATTTTGATAGAAACACTGTGATTCCGGTATTTTCTGTTTATAACCTTGAAAGGAAGGCAACCCGCTTCCATAACCCATCGCCATGGTCGACATATGCTTTAAATTACTAAACGTCAAGTGGGGGATCGATCCCGGTCCATAGAAGTCACCGAAACGGACGATTTGTTTTGTTTTTGAGATCTACCCCTGATAGATAGGCAACCCGCTATACCGGTGCTCTCCCGGGGTTGCAAACTTGTTTTTACTTCTTTAAAGTAAGCTGGGAGTATATACCACAAGTGTGCCAAGTCTAAATGTTCTAGACAAAAATGTAAGGTTTTTCGCAATATCGTCCATTAACCGCCGTACTACATAGTATCTCCAATATTCACATTGGGGTATAGAAAACGTTGCGAAACGTCTCCTGTTGAAGGAAAACTGGAACCAACCATCTGTTTCAAAGAACCTCCAGCTAACCAAAACTGTTGAAAATTATGTTTTGATACACTCATCAGTCGGGAATAGGATTTAAAGAATTTCATTTACGGTACGTACGTGTATTTGCATTTTTAGCAGCTTCTAAAATAGTAAATGAACGATTATTTAACGCACAATTCTCTCACTAGGCTAAATAAACTATAATAAAATAAGGCTATACACACATCCTATTTTGATTATGATGAACGTCGCTAGATTCCGCGGATGATAACATATTTAGCAATTATTTTGACATTTTAGGTGTGGTACTGAGGGTTGAAGATGTTCTCTCGATAAAGAATTGTAACTAAAAAAAGACTATAATTGTTATCACACGGAAAAATAAACATTTATTATTTTTGTTGATTTTTCATAGCATCATTTTTGATTTTCCAACCTCATCTCCATAGTATATTTTTTCCCTAGTATATACAGAATATGCCAGAATTTTGACGATCCATATAAAATATGCTAGGGGTATAAACAGGCTATTATATCTAAACGTTCCTTCAAAATTGTAACTTTTATGTCCTGTAACGAACTACTTCAATCTCACATTATTTAATTTTACGCCAAGTATGATATATTATAAGGTTTCCCCACTAAAACTAAGAAAAGTTTTTTAAAAAGTATGACTAGGGAATAAATTCACTGTCATTTCCAGCTTTTTTCCTCTCAAAAGAAAATGTCCGGGCTTTTCCTGGCTTACCAGACCAGTGGGTACACTGTGTTACTCTATATTTAGAGGTTCTATTCTGATGCGCTGATGGTTCTCCTACTTTTTTTTATACTTTGATATTTTGATACCGCGATCATTCTTATTTCTACTGATCGCGAATTTCGCACTTCCAGTGCAGCATCTTCATTTTCAGCATGAAAGAGCTAAACCGTATTCTGTGATTTAGTTGGTATGTCATAATAATAGAGACAACCTTTGCCATCTTTAATAATGCGTTTTTGATTCCGAGACAAAAGGATGTAAAACTAATATTTAATTTTTATGATGTTTGATATGTCAAACTCTAAAAGAAATATTCTTTCTAGATGAATGACGTAACGAAAGGAGGTGCTACAGTTTTCCCAAAGTTGAACATGACCTTATGGCCTAAAAAAGGTAGCGCAGCATTTTGGCACAATCTCAAACGAAATGGAGAAGGGGATACTTCAACTTTACATGGAGCATGTCCAGTACTTTCTGGAGAAAAATGGAGTACGTTTTTTATTACAAACATTAGGACAGGAATCAGATTTACATAAATTTAATACAATTTTTAAATTGTCTTCATTCAAGTTATAATTTTAAGTAAGAAAATAATGCCATGTACGGGTTTATATCATGTTTTGTCTAGCACCATCTAAAAGTTTGCCCTTTTCACGCTAATATAGCAATCTGAAAGTAGCTCATTTCCGGCTCATTTTAGGTAAAACACATAGCTATAAAAATATACATCATATTATTATATTTTAATATCACCTCTTAAAGTACAAGAATTAAGTACAAGAATATTATTGATTTTGAAATTATAATATTATTAATCACTCATTTTATTACCGAACAATTTTTTGATTAAGTGGAGATATTAAAATATAATAATATGATGTATATTTTTATAAATATGGGTTTCATACCATGTCATGCTTTTCTCTGTTAATACTTTAAATATGATTAATTACTTAATAATTAATAAATCAATCTTTTTTCTGTAACAAATCAATATTTTACATATCATTTTGGATTCAAAGTATGGACAAATTCTTTTTCATCGTGAGGTTGATAAGTAGGTTTATTAAAATGAAATAATCTATGAACTCAGTCGCCCCAAAAGGACTCTGGTAGTAAGTATCACTTTGGTATTGAATTCCCCACTCTCTGACAGGAGAGTAACCACCTTTAGACTCCGAACTCTTACAGTTGAGTAGGCATTCATGGTGGTGGAAACGAGAGATGTGGGTCGCGAGTAAAAATGCCCAAATTTTCCCTCGCTGAAGACCCCTGGTTTAGAAGAGGACAAAAGGTATTGCGGGCGAAGGGCGATTTGACTTGTGCGATTCGTCTTTGCTTCGCTCGGGCGTCTAGATTCGCACTCGTCATATTCGTATTTTGTCCGCCCCTGATAAACAGCATACTATTGCAAATTTTGCAATATTTGTAATAACCTTGTGAATTCAAATATTTAAATGACTTTGGTGACAGCAGTTTGTTTAAATAATTAAATCGTTGCCAAGATTGGGCTACATAATAAACTTTTATGTCTAAATTCGATGGGTTAGAAAACTTTTAGGACTGGATGGAATTGATAAAAAACTGTAATTTTATTTATCGATTATTCTACATTTATGCACAATTTTTGTATAGTAAGCGCATAGTGTTTTAATATGATTAATTATGTTTCATTACAGTTGCGACCAGTTGGCTTCATGAACACGGTCAAGAATTCCGCAAGCCCTGCACGTTATTGGAAAATGAATGAGTCATCTATTTGAAGCTGATCGCTAAATAATGGAAAATAAATTCTCTGGAATTATGAAGCTGTTACATAATTTAGGAGTAGACTTCACCATAATTTGTTATGTTAAGTAGTAATTTTATAATAATGAAACGAATCTTTCGCGAACAGAAACTTATGTTGTTAATCAGTATTTTTAATCACTAAAAAATTTTAGATATTTCGCAACTGATTATATCAAGATGAAAATGAAAGGGACGTTTATCTCTAATATAAGGAGCTATATTAAAAAATATATTTTCATACAACTTTCCTTATCAAATAATTTATTTACAATTTCTATTTTAGAATATAGCTCATTGTATAAAAAGTATTAAACAGAGCCCCATGCTTTGAGTCTCAATATCAAATTAGATAAACCGATTTATTTCAATTCAGTACGAACATCTTTATCACAAGCTTACTGGTTATCTTTCCGATTCATGTGTAAAATAATGCGACCGTGCTTCTGAAACTGATTGTATAAAACTTGATTTTTAAACATTGAGCATTTGGTTGCAATAAACATGTACTTGCTTGTTTAGGAGTCATTTATTTCAAATAATCCTCTGAAAACAGTTATATTACTGATCAATATACAGCATAATCATTTTCTGGATCATCTGGGCATAGAGTATATTTATATACTATAAAAAAAAATGTTCCATGTTTTCCGGAGCTTCAGATGTAATTTAATTGACAATTGCTTGACTATTATTTTATTTGAAATTGAGAAGATTTTAATGATCCATATGGGGCGCCCAGCCGTTTCCCATTACAAATAATTAGGTGGATAACCACATGTGGTCCCCATGTTCAGGTGGGAAAAGATGGGGCTTTTTCTACTAGGGAAAGAGTTAAAGATACCATAATATAACGAAAATGGTCTTTTTTTAATGTATGTATGTTAGAGCATTTAGGATTTATGATTTTAATCCTTTGTGAAAAGGTCATTTAACCGAAACACAGTATTAAGTTTCTGATGTTCAAGAGCTTTGATTTGTTGATCAGATTTAAACAAAAAATCTGCTTTTGAATCGAAACTCTTGAATATCAAAAATATAGTGATTTACCTGGTAGAAAACATTTCGTGGTCATAAAAATGAGATATTTCTTTCTTCTACTTAATGTAACATATATAATAGATTTCAAAGATTATTACTCGGGACTAGAACCGCAAAAAAATATAAAGATATGCAATAATTAAATTTCATTTTTTAATGAATATTTATAGAATAGTTACGTCTATCATGCGTGGTAAGGAGGTTTTTATCACTATTTTTGGATGAAACCTTTTTTATATTTGACTTGGACGGAAGAATTCGTATAGATTTTAAATATATGAGTACTATAATTGTATTTTAAAATTGCACAGAGGCTCCTTTTTTCCTTGATAATATAAAACATAAGATTTTGTGACCGAATGATTAATCTTTCATCAATATCTTTCTAAAATTCATTCAAGGTTTTAATTTTTTGTTGTATTCGATTTATGTACAACAAGATGGGTGCGTTTTAGCAAATGTCGAGAAGTTTTGACGCTGAAGATGAATGTGTGCATTCGGTGGGCAGGGTCGAATGTTTGCTCTGTCGAAAATCCGGCTAATTTCTGGAGGGAATTTTCTGCAGTTTTCCTCTCCCTTGATCAAACGCCCAGACAAACAGGAGTACTTCTAATAAGCTCCGATGCAGCCGCGGGTTACCACTGGTTAAAAAATTTGACAATTTCACCGCAGTGCTACGGGACTTAAATTGACCAGCACTGGACGCAAAAAATAAGATCTCGTTCAACAGCGAAAAAGCGCTTTGAACGGCGTGTAAAGCGGATTTAGGAAAATTCCACCTTTTCTACTCATTCTTCCCGTCTGTTCAATAGAACGTCAGGTGCCGTTAAAAACCCGCCTAGCCGAGAAGAGATTCAAGTCTTCTGGGAGGAAGTATTTGGAGCTGCTTATCCGGTATATGAAGATTCTTCAGATATATCATTCTTTCGTACCTTTTGCTGAAGGCGAAGGTGACAAGGTCCAGAGGAAGAGTGTCCAATAATTACTGCTGAAGAAGTGAGGAAAGATATCGATAGAACTAAGAACTTTTCAGCCCCAGGGCCAGATAAAATCCACAAATTTTGGTGGAAGAAGTTGACTTCTACGCAACAACATTTAGCTCGTATATTTACTACTTTCTTAAACGGAGAACAACCCATCCCGCAGTGGCTATTGGAAGGACGCACTGTATTGATCCCTAAGACTGGAGATTCTTTATGTCCACAGAACTACAGGCCTATAGCTTGTTTAAACACCAGCTACAAGCTATTCACGGGCATCCTCAAAGAGAGGATATTAACATCTATCGAGCCGGTATGGAGTGAAATAGTTGAACAACGTGGATGCAAGAGAGGGCTTGCAGGTTGCAGGGAGAACCTGTTTATAGATAGGTGTATTACACAGGACTTGATCAGGTATCGACACAATCTGTTCATGGCTTGGATTGATTATTGTGAGGAATCCGATAACACGAACCATGAGCTACTTATGAAGCTCCTTGAGTGCATGGAGGTGCGTCCAAAAATAGTGAAATGCATAAAAGAGCTTATGCTCTTGTGGCGGACAAGATTTGTCATCATGTCTAACAAAAGACAAGTGACTACCAGCTAATATATCACATATAAGAGGGGGGCTTCCAAGGAAACTTTCTAAGTCCGATACTTTTCTGCATCTCCCTCTTGCCTTTATCTATTGTGCTTCGAGGCAAAAGCTCTGGATACCTATGTGGCCCGCCGAACAGAAGAGAATATAAGGTCAACCACCTTTTATTCTATCTATTGTGCTTCGAGGCAAAAGCTATGGATACCTATGTGGCCCGCCGTACAGAAGAGAATATAAGGTCAACCACCTTTTATACATGGACGACTTTAAACTCTTCGCTTCCTCGAAAAACGACCCTAACATCCTTGTGGAGGCGTTGAATAGGTACTCTAAAGCGATTAGCATGAGCTTCGGATTGGACACGTGTTCCTGCCTTCACCTATACCAAGGAAGACTAGAAACTGCACCATCGCATGGCGATCAGTATGTTTAACTCATATGCGGAAATACCACTCAACATCTTGGCAATGTAGGAACGTATGCATATCTTGGAATGCCGCAAGCGGAAACCCAAAATGTGCGTGTGTCAAAAACGGCCCTTGAAAAAAGGTATCGTCAAATTCGATGAAAAATTTGGGCTCTCGCATTATCTGGAAAAAATAAGATCCAGGCGATCAATATGCTGGCTGTTCCTATCGTACTCTATGCGTTTGGTTCAGTAAAATGAAACGTCGATGAGTTGAAGCAACTTCACCAAAGCACACGCAAGATGATGACAATCCATCGAAGTCATCATCCTAGATCTTCCGTACCTCGAATATACCTCCCTCGAGATAAAGGCGGTAGAGGCTTTCTAAGCTTACAGTGTCTTCATGGAAGTACGGTTCTGGCTACAGCCTGCTCAGTTCGAGATAGTGCAGATTCTCTTACGCGACTCGTACATCAGCATGAAGTCGTCAATGCTACGGCGTTTCTCTACCGTGCCGCAGATAGGGTCGCAGAGGAGCTTGACCTCCCATTTGATCCCAGCGACACTACACATGGCTTAGCATCACTAACACCTTCGGTGCTCAAAAGGCGTGTACAGGAAGGAGAACATACGCTTCTAATAAGAGAACACGCTGACAAGCCCCTAAATGGTAAATTCTACGGCATCATACGTAGATCAGAGCTCTTGATGGGTCTGTCCAACATGTTTCTAAAGTCGGCTGGATTGAGATCGGAGACTGAGGGATTTCCTTTTGCCTGTTAAGACGGCGTTATCGACACCTTAATTTAACGCGAGCGTATAAGAAAGGTACCTGTAGGCGATACCAACTGCCGAGCGCGCAAGCAAGAGCCACAAACACTTGTACATGTTTTCAGTGGATGCTCAAAGTATGCACGTTATGGGTACAAATAGAGACACAATGCGGCTTTAAAAGTGTTACATTACCATCTTAGGCACTTCTATGGTGTCTTGTATGGTGTCTTCTATGTCCGTCTTGCCATACGCCCAGGGGGAACTCAAGTCCGTTGTGGAAAATTATCAGTGTAAGATCTACTGGAATTTCTCAATTTCCACCACTCAAAGTATCAGTGCTACGAAGCCTGATATTGTCCTCCAAGATCTGAAGACCAAAGTCTTTACGTGATTGAATTCACGACACCAGCCGATGGTAATATCACGGCATGGGAATAAGAAAAACGGGCGAAATATCAAGCACTTCTTTTCGAGCTGATCAGGCTGTACAAAGGCTACAAAGTCCATCTTGTAGTCGTCATAATCGGCTGTCTTGGAGGTATGAAAGCTTCATTTCATAGCCGACTCAACAATTTTCCGGCTTGCCAGCGTCAGGCTCATTCCATCGCGAACCAGGTGCAAAAGGCAGTTCTTCTGGGATCACTTCATCTGGCCCGTCAACACTGTTCGTCATAATATTCTACAAAGATTGGTAGCTCTAAAAGAGTATCCAGAGGAGAACCTTCATCTGCAACTGTCCCGTCTGCCGCGTAAGGTCATTCGCGGCTAGAGAACTGACTCCGAGGAACGGTGTTGCACGATATTTTCTCGCGTCAATTTCCCGCTCTTGCTTACCTTCCAGTTCAGAAGGAGCAGAGGTGGATGACGTACACGTTCCAGTTGCGTTTGATTAAACTACATGACGCTCCTTAAGATCATGTAATTTTAAAATAATTTTAATAGTAATTTTAAATTAATTATTGTGAGACCTCATGTAATCTTTAGAAATCTCGTGAAATCCCTAAAAAACTTTGGAAATCTCGTTAAATTCCACAACATTTTTGTATTTCTTTGAAATACTTTGTAGTACTTGAAAATCACTTCAAATTTGTTTAAAATCTCGTTTAAGAGTGAGAACAATTGATATAATGTGGATTCAGACAGATGATTCTTCAGTTCGCAGTAGGGTTTAAAGCTATTTGTGTTGCATAATATATACGTATAATAGAATTTTCTAGAAGAGAATATTTCACTATGTAAAGCTATATATTTTTTCACACTATGAATTTTCTTACAGTTGACAATTTATGTAAATGTCACTCAAAATAACTGTCTTATGGTAAATATAGAATTCGCGTTTAAGATATTTTAAAAATCAATTTTAATGTTCCCTGTCATGTTATGCCAATTTTTGTAATTTAAAAAAAGTCACGTGATAATGGAGGGAGTGGCTGGGTGGAGGGTTAAGCAATGATATCACGACCAATGACGAGGTGTGGGGGGGTCAGAAAATTAGCGAAAAACCAATCACGTGATTTATGGATGGCCCCTAATACACAATTTAAGCGTGGATATTTTTAATAGAGCAGTTTGTACGGTTAGGTTGTTTGTATTAAAAGGAATTTGTAGATGCCTTCGAACTGAAAGCATGTATACTTGCTGCTTCTAAAATTATGGCTCTTAACGTTACCGAGAAAATTTTTAGCGGATCTGGATTTACATTTCTCGTGCAGAAACTTTTATTTTTTAATAATTCCAAAGAATTATTAAAAAAATAAGTCTTTAGAGTCAACAAACCTCATGCTCTGTAGTTATCTTCTAAAAATAACGAAAAGATGATATTATGCTAAGAATTGTCACTCCAAGGAATACGCTTGGCATGACTATCTTTGTTTAGACCATTGAAGCTGTCTGCAATATTATTCAATAACTGGCAGATATAGGCTGTCTGGTATAGCTGGCATCGCTATTTCTCCAATACGTGTTTGCATTCGTGCTATATAAATGGCAGTATTTATTAGAAATTCGTATATTAGTTGAAATTATTTTATTTATGGCTTACCACAAAATTTGGTTACAGTACCCATAAAACTATGCACTGCCTTGCTAAAGACTTGCATCATGAGTTCATTCGTCAGATCTGGTATGCTTTGGCCCAAATGAATCCCACATACAACCATCTCCAAAGCTGTTAACAAGTGGGGTGGATAATAACGAGGAATAATCTCTACATCGTGAATCCGTATTGTCCATTTTGTCAAAAAGAACAAGTTTCAAACATACACGTAAATATGTTTTAAAAGAAATAATGCTTTAAACATACGTACAAGGCGTGCAATTTTTTCATTCCGTACTTTGTCGATATCTAATTCCACGGTGTTGATTGCTTTCTTATTTGAAGAATCTTGACCGCAGACTGTCGCTACAATGGTGAATCCAGCACCTTCTACTGGCTTTAATACCTCTTTTATGCAGAGCATGAGCATCCTGTTTTGGTTCATCGATGCATGAAAACTAGGGCAGGATCGCCAAACTTATCAGTACGTCTGGAACCCCAATTCTCAAAACCAAACACCTTATCCTTCTGCCGACAGTATTCAATAAAATAAAATGATACATTAAAATAAAAGATGAAGTTGGAGAGAAACCTTTTCTTATATAATTAAACAAACTTTATCTTGATCGTTGGTTCTACAAAAAGATGCTCCTGTGAGCCGCTGTTTTTCTCAAGCCCGAAAGTTTGGTTGAACTGGATAACGCGCTTCGTGCAGATTTTTCAGAAGAAAAAGCCACAAAACAAAACCAACGGCTTATCAGAAGACTAAAAGCCGAATGCATGAACTCAGCACAAAGATAGACAGTACAAGATAGTACGCGTTTCGCATTCAGTGTGTGAACACAACACAACACAACACAACACAACACAGCACAACACAACATAACAGAACAAAACATAACATGACATAGCGTAACATAACATAACATAACATACATAACATCTAGAAGGAAGTTCACTGCGAGAGTCCGATAGTTCGCGTGCGAACTGCGGATCTGTCATCACACACTTAACAAGTCAAAACTGCTGATCATCAGGCAGAATATTTTTGAAAGAATACGGGTACTATCTGAAGCCAGGAGAACTCTTGAGCGGAGGGAGAGATGTGTTAGAGAGATTAAACCACTAAATAAAGACACAAAGAACATAATAGCTTCCAGAAACAGTGTCGTTCCCTAACAACACCTGAGGAGGAATGCCCACCTATCACTACCGAGAAGGTGAACAAATTATTAAGAGGCATCAAGAACTATTCATTGAATGTAGCCCACCATGTCTGTGCCTCTCCCTTGAGGCTTTTGTCAATCATCCGGGTCCATTTATTTGGGTCAAAATGCGAGAGTGTAAAATAGTTCTCGCAGTCGAACAGGAACTTCTTCGGATCCTCATGATCCTTGCCAGGTATTCTGGTATTGGTGGTACGGATGAGTGAGAGGCGCGGATGTGGCTCAATAGAACCGGCCCTGAGATCATGGAAGAAGACTGAGCTGCTGTCATTGGCAGTGGAAACTGAAAACCGGTTGTCAGGTACTGGCAATCCATCGTGTGTGACTTGAGGTGGTGAATTTTTAGCCGGAAGAAGATGGTGTTCATCTTGGGTTGATGGTCCTGGGTTGCTGGGTAGGGAGGCCATGGTTGTCGGTCTCTGGGCGATATTGAGCGCCACTGGGTATTTCTGTCCACTCCCAGAAGTGGAGATGTGCAAGTTCTGGAGGTTGTTTGAGAGGGTTGTAGGCGGAATACTGTGTTTCGTGTCGTTGTTTGGAGTTGAGACCTCAGCTGTTGAATCGTTGTTTCCAGAGACTGTATTTTATTTAAGATCTGGGACCTCAGTAGTTGAATCGTTGTTTTCAGAGACTGTATTTGATTCAAGATCTGAAAAGGTTGCTGGTTCAAGAGGGGATTCCTTGTATCTTAAGTCAGCACCTGGTTGACGTGTGTCTCTTGGTGGTTTCTGTTCTAGCTGCAGCTGAAACTTAGGAGCCCCGCGTTCGGGTGCCAATTGATACGGTCCGTCATGGGTGAGGGAACGTCAAAGGAGGGTAGGGAGTAAGATGGAGATTTGTATGGGGAGTAAAGTGTGCTAAGGAAGTTAGGCGAGTCGCTTGGGAGCTGATGAAGAGTTTGAGAGTGGTTTGAGGTAGAAGTAGCTTTGCGTTCTTTGTAGGTAGGCGTCTAGGTCCGTCATCCCCTTTGGCCGATTCCGTTGGCTGGCGGATTGCGCGAGGTGGATTCTCCTGATATTCCCACTCATGAGGATCTTCCAGGCCTGAAGTCCATCCATCGTCATTTACTGTGAATTCATGATAGAACAAAGAAATAGTCCTTCAAGGACCGTTTTTTTTTTTGAGGCCACAAGGATGGTAAGGACAGTAGCGCAGGCTGGCGAAGATGTATCCCGTTGCTTGGTCGGAGATCGAATGCGTGCTGGTGGCAGGAGCGCGCTCTTTTATGTGCAGAGCGAGCGGTGCCTGCCACCTCCCGCAAGCGGAGGCGGGAGGTGGCCTGCTTTGCCTCGTTTCTCCGCCCTCGCAGCTTTACATCGGTTCTTAACTTTTCGAAAATTATTATCACTACGAAGATAAAAGAAATTTGCGTCAATTACATTATTTTTATATTGATAGAAAGAATAGAACATTTTTTTTGGTGCAGTTAAATTATAAATTAAAACATAAAATAAAATTAAGAAGATGACAAGAATATGAAATACCGATGATTATTTCATGAATAGTAATAATAATAAGCTATTCTGCCTTTAAAAAAACTAGATTAACGGATGATTGATCAGGTTATCCATGTTACCACAGTTAACCACAGTTACACCCGTACCTGGGTGCATGGAATTTTCCAAGCCGTAACGCGTAGCAAGAAAAGGTCGTCGCAGCGGCAGAGGAAAGGAACCTTATGAAGCATTAAATTGAAAATCGTCAGGCACGTGATATTAAGGTTACCATTCGTCTGTCGCCCACTACGGCCATCCGCGTATATCAACGGTTATTTTCCATTTGCGTAGTTCCGGCAACTCCAGCCACGGTCCCGGTATATTCTCCTCCGCGTCAGTGGGTAACCAATTTAAAAAAAGAGGACCGAAGCCTTAAAATCAGTACTTTGACATGGTGTCATGGGAATACGTCTTACGACATTTTCGTGAAAATATCATGAACGTAAAAGTCATAAATGTACAAATAGTAATATTTCTCAAGTGTAGAATCTATTTTTTGCAACACCCACCTCAAAAGTTGACCTTTTTATGCTTCTAAATGGTGTATAAAGGACCTTATTTGAGCAGACTGTGCGCGAAACAATTTTCGTGCATGCGCAGTTTGAAGATGGCTTACTATAGGCATTGGTGAAAAATCTACGCATGCGCACTTTCAAGATGAGGTACTTTAGATACTGGCACAGGTAACTTTAAACACTGGTGTTGGTATCCTCTTGAAATAAATTTTGATTCAACTTGAACAAATCTTTCAATGATTGAAGTTTTGTTTTTGAGGTATCTTAGCCGTTTTCGTCCGTCGTACAAAAGGGCATAAGCGCCAAAATTTGGCACAGAAAAAGGGCATAAGCCCCAAAAGTTTTTTTTTCATAAAATTTTGTTTACATAATTTTTGTTTCGACATTTTTTTTCAACAAATTATTTTTTCAACAAATTTTTTTTTGGCAATTTTTATTCAACGAATTTTTTTCCAAAATTTTTTTTCACCAATTTTGTTTTCAACATTTTTTTTGTCAACATTTTTTGTTCAAAGATCTTATTTAAAAAAAAAATTTGTTCAGAAATTAAAAAAAAATCTTTTTTTAAACTATCGTTTTTCGCTAACTCCTCCTAACACAACTTTTTTGAACGGGCGTTTTAAAAAATAGCGTGTGATACACGTGCGCATAGGTGATTGCTAACTCGTGTGATTGCATCATTCGCCTGCGGCTCGAAGCACTCGTCTACGTTTTCACACTCGCTTCACTCGTGCGCTAACCACCGGCTCATGCTTCGAGCATCCGGCTTATGCTGCAACATTCACACTCGCACACAATCATCTATTTTGCACACTTGTATAAAAAAGAACTATTCTCAGTCATGTTCCATTCTTTTGTCGATTCACGACCTTTCAGTTTCACGAAATAAAATAAAATATCCTAAATATTTCGTGAAACTGAAAGGTCCTCAACCGACAAAAGGATCAAGACAGAGAATTGCGCAAATGAATTCCACATTTGAAAAGATTATTATTCAGACCTGTATAACTTACCTTCACGTTTCGGAAATTTCCTTTAAAATGTCGTATGCAGTTGCACTACCATGTACTAACCTTACTGACGGCTGGAATTTCCACCTTTCGACGCCATGCCACAAAACTCACTATTTCATGTAATATTTGCGCCTTGTTTGATTCTATATTTTGCTTGATTTTTAGTTGGCAAATTGTCGTACGGCAACAAAAACACTAATGCCAGCAAAGACTAACGGCTTGCGACTTTTTCAACTGCGCAATAAGCCAAGACCGCCTGAACCGTTTTCACTTGGAATGTATCATACTGCGAAATATAAGTGACTGAATAATCGCGCACTCGGCCCTTCCCAGGCAAGAGTCGCAACCGTCTCTCGTCCTACGCGCTGAGAAACTGCGTGGGCCAGCAGTTCTACAAATGGCGGGTGTATTGATTTGTATTATTATTGATAGTATTTATTATTGATTTCAAATTACCCGCGCTTTTCGCTTGAAAAAGTAGCGACCGGCGGCGCATCGATACAAGAACGGGGCAGCCAGCTTAGAAATAAAAGAATCGTTTACAATCTTTTCCTTTCAAGGACTGGAAAAAGGCGAGTTTTTACTGTATATGTGTTGATATAGTCTTCGCAGCTTGCAGGTCAAAAGTAAATGAAAGATTCAACAATTAAAAATTTTGAAACGTTTCGGCCAACATTTTGGCCCTCTTCAGTCATAATTTATTGTCTAACCAAATTTTAAATACAGATAAATTTTACAAAATTAAAAGAAGTAATCAAAAAGAAAACAATGAAAACTCTAAAGGTACATGCCAAAATATGGAAGAAACTAACACTTTGTGGATTTCAAAAGTAAGATTTTAGATTAAAAAAACAGCTTGATAAGTAAAAATATACAAAATTGCAGCACGTCATTTTTGGAGAAAGGTTTAACACGAAGGACAAAAACCGACTGGCAAAATACAGCTATTAGGAAGCGATAAAATTTACATTATATGTTAACAAAAGATTGTAGATAAGGCAGAGAACCACGTAAGTCATGATTTTTAGTGAAGGATATAATGAAAACTAACTGGCAAAAATACAGATTTAAGGAAGCTTTTGAAATTTACATCATATGGTAACAAAGATTGTAGGTAAGGAAACTTTTGAAATTTACATCATATGGTAACAAAGATTACAGATAAGGCAGAGAACCACGTAAGTCAAGATTGGTAAGGAACGATCGAATAACGAGTTTTAAACTCTTGTAACTGGATTATTTGGGAACAAAATTACATGTTTTTAAAGTGAAGAAATCCTGAGAAATATATAAATCTGTTCAAAATTATAGATAAATTCAAATTAAAAATAAAAAACTATCTATTATAGCTAATATTGTAATGTAAAAACTGAAGAAAAAGAGGGGTAAATTAATTTTATCTGGTTGATGGTTTATATGCATTTGGTAAAATATTTTTTTCATATCTCGAATTCACTGAATGAAGCTCTTTTCTACTTCTTTGCAGACGATCTGGCATCATACCTCTACACATCAAACACAGGTTCAAATTTTTAGATTTATATTTTAACCATCAAAAAAATGTTCTTAAACTTCGCTGTCTGTATTCTGAAATATCTATTAATATTCTCAATCTGGATATCAATTATATACATTTCTCTATAAATTAAACTTTGTTTATATCAAACAAAATCGAAAAGATCATCCAAAAATGTATTCCATCCAATATTTCAAGAACATTTTTTGATTTTTAATACAATAAATCTGAAAAGATTTTCAACACTAAAAAGATTAAATCTGTAAAAAAATTTGAGAATTTACGTTCAGAAAAAGAGAGTATTAGAAAATTAGTTACAATACAAAGTTGTTTAAAATCTTAGAAAAACTAAAACTCCAGACAAAGTAATTAATTTGGTTTCTTCGGGACCTAAATTCTCAACATTATTATTATTCGTAACCCTTGTACACAACCTATTTTAGATCATATTTCGAATGTTAAGTTTAAAAATCGTCAAAAATTTGATAATGTCATCAATACTGAATGTATAAAGAGGTTCAAGTTGGACAATCCTGATGTTTTTTTTTTAAACGCGTATAAGGGAAAAAATACTTTTTTTCTCCAAACTGTAGATTTATATTCACTTTCTAAATTTGAATATACTGCCACAACCCACGAAAAATGTAATAACCTAACCTCTTATTTACATCACAATAATGACATTTCTCATCTTGAAGCTAAGCAACTTAAAAATTATTCTTTAATTACTCCGAGGGCGTATGGTCTCCTAATATTCATAAATTGAACAACCCTTTAAGACTGATTTTTTCGACTATGAATAGACCTACGTATAATCTTTCAAAATTTATTTGTAAAATTATAAAGAATATAATTCTTGACGTAGAATCCAGGTTTAACAATGTACCAATCTCTGAAGTTTTTAGTTGCGTTGAGGACAGATGGAATGAAATTGTTGAATTCACAGATATAATTCTCTAAAAATTCATTGAAAGGTTAAAACTATGTCTAAATTCTACCTAATTAAAATTTACCAACTTAACCTATAAACAAAAATCAGGCCTAGCCATGGGTTCATCCCTTTCTCCGGCTGCAGCCAATATTGTGAATGAAAAACTGAAACTTACTTGTTTACAATCCTTGCCTTTCAATGTACGGTTTTTATATAGATATGTGGACGATATCGTCACTGCTATTCCTAAAGCCAAATCACAAATAATACTTGATACATTCAACTCATACCATCCCAAAATAAATTTCACTATAGAAATAGAATCAGGTTAAAAAATAATGTTTTTCAACACACTTATCATCATAAAAACAACATTTTAAAGGTTGATTGGTTCCAAAAGCCTACCTGGTCTGAAAGATATTTAAATTTTAATTCTTCACGTCCTGATTGCCAAAAGTTCGGTGTAATAAGTGGTTTATTGTTTAAAATGCTTAGAATCTGTGACCTTGAATTCAGAACCAAAAATAGTAATCTAATAATAGAAACATTAAAAAATAATGGTTATCCAATATAAATGATCAAACATTGTTTAACAGAAGGAAATGTTTCGTCTCTACAATTCAGAACATTTTTCAGATAAATATAATATAGATGTTTCCAAAAAATGCAACGATTTCACAGTTTGCCTATATTTAAAGGGTCTTTCAGAAAAAAACTTGAGAAATGCAAATATAAAAACTATTTATAAATCGGTTAATAAATTTAAAAAAATATTTTGATAACTCAATAGATTTTCTTGCAAAAGATAAACTTTCTGGAGTCGTTTACCAATATAACTGCAAGGATTGTGACTCTATTTATGTAGGTGAAACGGGTAGAACAATAGAAACACGTCATCGGGAACATGCGAATTCTATCAGAAATTTAAATGCATCTTATCACACTGCGCTTACACAACATTCCATGGATTACTTTCGATTTTGACCATTTTAGCATTCTTTTCTTGTCAAAAAAACACTGCTCGTAGAAAAGTTATAGAAAATTTCTTTATTAATAAAGAGCTTCATTCGGTAAATTCGAGATATGAGCAGAATATTTTTCCAAATGCATATAAAACCATTAACCAGATTACATTAATTTACTCCTCTTTTTCTCCAGTTTTTCCATTACAATGTAGATACTTTTTTATTTCTAACTTGAACTTCTCTATAATTTTTATTAGCTTTATATATTTCTCAGGATTCCTTCACTGTATAAACATGTAATTTCGTTCCCACATAATCCAGTTACAAGAGTTTAAAATTCGTTATTAGATCCTCCCTTACCAATCTTGACTTATGTGGTTCTCTGCCTTATCTATAATCTTTGTTATCATATGATGTAAATTTAAAAAGTTTCCTTATCTAAAATCTTTGTTACGATTTGATGTAAATTTCAAAAGCTTCCCAAGATCTGTATTTTTTACTAGTTAGTTTTCATTAGATCATTCACTGACAATCTTGACTTACGTGGTTCTCTGCTTTCTCTACAATCTTTCGTTAACATATAATGTAAATTTCATCGCTTCCTAATAGCTATTTTTGGCCGTCGGTTTTTGTCCTTCGTCTTAAACCTTTTTCCAAAAATTCCATACGGCAATTTGGTATGTTTTTACTTATCAAGCTGCTTTTTATCTAAAATCTGACTTTATAAATTGACTAAGTGTTAGTTTCTACGATATTTTGGTATGCACCTTTACATTTTTAATTGTTTTCTTTTTGAATATTGCTTT
>CAKNWT010033570.1:0-12611 GCA_932066315.1 Andricus coriarius | reverse complement strand
ACGGAGAAGGAAAATGACAAGGGAGAAGGGCAGCAGGGGGAGAAAGGGAGAGATACTTTAAAAGGAATGGTCTGGCAGGTTGAGATTTCAAGTGCAGGCATGAGAGGGGATAAAAAGTTAATTTATTTCTTAAAGAGACGGACAAGGAAACGGAGTTATAGGACAGATATAACAAGATAATTTAGTCAAAGTATAATGTGAAATATAAGTGGATGAGAGTAAGAGAGAGGAAAAAATATTGAAGAAAAAAAGTGAACAGCAAGAGCTAGATGTGGGAATATGGCAGAATGGAACAGATGCTGGTTGGATGAGGGTAAGAGATCCTGCAAGTTTTGCAACGGAGGGGATGCTAGACTGGAACATTGGGTGGGAGGATGTGTTGAAGTGGAGGAGAAGGTAATGACAATCAGAAGACTGATGCATGAGAATGGGAGAAAGAGGTTATGGGATGGTGGCATTACCTGGAGAAAGAGAAGAAAAAAAACAGAGGTGGCTGGAGAAGGAATCGCAATAGGGAGTGTACTGTACGTAAGTAGTAAGTTAGGCAAGAAGAGTTGTAAGAGGAGGAGCGCGGATCCAGGAAATCAGTCCTCCTTCTCAAGAACATCGAGTAGCGTGTGTGACGTGAGAGAGATGCGTATGCGAGACACAAATTAGGTACAAATCTTAGCTATATTGTGGCCGGAAAATGTGGAACAGAGAGGTGCAGAGAAGCAATAGTGGAAGATCACGCATTTGCGTAATCGGCACCTTTTTTCGGTGATGAATAGGGGATCATGAAAGGTTAAGAGCCGAAGGATAACCGAAGGCAAAATCATGTAAATTTCGAGAAAAGGGGAAGTGTACAGATTCTGAGATTGAGTAGAGCGTAGAAGGTATTGAGAAGTTCAATATAGATTGTAAGGATTTAAAGAGAATTAAATTAGTTGTTAGAATATAAGGAAAAGTTGAATGTGAATTAGGTTAAGGAAAATGTATTAACAAAGTACACATGTAATCAATTCTAGGCCGAAGGGCTGTATTTAATCAAATAAAATACATTGGTCATTTCAAAGAAATATAACCTCTTCAACTGAAGTATTATACATTGACGCTGCCAGAAAATATACGCCGGAAGTTCTGAAAATAGAAAACAACAGACTTCATAGCCACATTTTCAATAAAAAAATCGGTCTCAAAATATTGAAATTGGAAACTATGAAGTAAGAAAATTTGTGCAATGATGTATCTTATTAACACGAATCAGGTTATGTATGCTCACAAATCAACACCTTTCCACTCTTCCACTGAATTTAATTTTATCAGTCCTTAGATAAATATTGCATGCTGCTCATTTTTCTTTTAAATCACGATTTATCACAATTACCGTAAATGCCGTTAGCTTGGTAAGGAATTTGGTATATCTGATAAATTTACGGTTACTTCAGTCTGTATAAACATGGTCATCTATAGGTTTTCGATATCGATGTGTACAAGTGTGATACCATTATTTCAAAATTCAAAATACTGGATCCAATCTGGTGGACCATAATGAGAAAAATGGTAAAAATTAAAAAAAAAATGATTCCCTGTTTTACATTTTAAAAGAATGGTATCAGATTTAGATTCAGTGACCTCTAAATCCTGAATATGAAAATCTTTTTGTAAGTTTCTACTGTTTTTCCGAATTATGGCCCACCATATTTGATCCTCCAGTTTGAATGTTTATTCCCGCCATATTGGATCCATCATTGTGAATTTTAAAATATTTATATCAGATTTGGATCCAGCGATCTCGAAAACCTAAATCTGACCATTTCTTTAAAGTTCCTAACATTTTCATTTCACTTCCCGAAATTATAAATTTTTTTGATATCAGATTTGTATTCAGCGACCTCCCAAACCTAAATAGAGCTATTTTTCACAGTTTCTTAACAATTTCCAGATTTTTCGTTAAAAAATTGCTGACTTTCCATGAATTTTCCAGGCCGGAAAATTCGGAACAATTTTTCTGTATAATTTTCTCTAATTCTGCCTTTCATTAGCTTTAACTATATAATTCGGAAGACCTTGGACTTTCAGATGATTCTTATTAAGAAATTCTGATACTTTTGGAGAGCGATCCAGGTAACACCGTAATCGGACAATCATGTCACAATTAGAAAACGAAGCTGATGCAGCCTGTTCTGCTTCGTTTTGAGCTTCACACGTGACTATAGGAGGGGTGACAGAACAACCCCCTGTGGGTATCCCCGCGGCGATATTCCCTTGACTAGAACTTTGCCCCATCTATCTTTGAGTCTCCCTCGGCGTAGCATGCTTTCTATCCAGCTTACTAACTGGTCAGGCAAGCCGAACCTTGAAGCCTCTAAATAGATGTATCCCTGATATGTCTCTCGCTTACCTACCCTAGCGTCATTAGAATGCAGGATGTTAAATTAATCGGCCTGAAATCTTTAGCAACAGTATAGTCCTCCTTCCCAGGCTTGGGAATGAAGACGACAGATCCGTTCGTAGTGGGAAGACAGAGTCCATGCCCTTTTGTTAAAGCAATAAATAGAGGCCATACGCCTCTGGTGATTTAAAGGAGCAAAGGGACCCAACGGCCCATTTCACTTTCTTTATATCAACGAACTTTGTGGCGAAATTGCATTCGGCCTTATTCCTCTCTCGGCCGAAGCATTCCTCGTCTCGGTCGGTTTGAGTTCGCTAAAAACCTGGAAAGTGAACTTTCATCAGGTGATTCAGCCTTGCTTCTTCGTCTTTAGCAAACTCACTATCATCTAACCTTATAAGCCCGAGGCGAGCTTCCGGATTTCTTAACAGGATCTTGTGGAGCCTCGCTGCGTCCGGAGTATTCTTGGATTCCCTGCCCTTGCAATCTTCCTGTTTGTAAATTCTTATGTTTTTATTGTATTCATACTGGACCATCTTATAGATTTCCCAATCTTAAGGCAACTTAATTCTGTTTATTTATTAGTAAAATGCTCTAGTCTGTTTGCGGAGTTTCTCCAGGTGGATGCTCCACCATTCTGCTCATTTCCTAGACTTAATTGTACGCGTAGGTCAATTGTTCTCATATAATGTAATCAGAGCCCTTGGCAGAAAATCCGCAGGTGGAACTAACTTATCTATGGTAACGTAGCTTGCGAGGAATTCCACAGGCCTGCCTAGGGCTAACCAGCACAAGATATATTTGTGGTCCAAGAGAAGCTCCTCATCGCAGACTCTTTATCGCACAATCTTGCTTCTCAGTTCTTTCGATCATAGGTTCAAATTGAGAACCTCACTCCAGTTTATAATCTAGATTGTGGCAGTATCACCATGATTGAGAATCTCCCCCTCAGTACCTATAAGGTATTAAATTAAATCTCATTCTCTGCTGTTGATGTTTGTATTCCCACGCACTGTGTGGTTTGAGTTTTTATCCCAGCCCAGCAGCACAGGAATCCTATTCTCCTGGCAGTGCTGAATTAGATCCTCCAGCTCTGTAGGAGGTGGGGGCCCCTCAGCATCGCTCGGAAAATAAGCCGAGGCGATACACACCTCTAGTCTTTCTCCGCTTCTATCCCAGAGTCTCACCTTAATAACGGTAAAGTCCCTGGAGAAGACCTTATAAATCAAAAGCGCATCCGTGCTCTTGATGGCTATGTATGCCCTTGATACTTTTTCGCGCGGCCCCTCATATACTTCTATCTTATATGCTACTGATCCTTTCTCTGCGTAACCAGGCTTCTTGGATTAAGGCAAGCCCTGTCTACACGACTGACATACGTCTAATTAAAACCGCCGAGGGGCCATTGATGTGGTGCAAATTAATCTGCATCATTGAGATTCCCATCTCAGCTATTGGTAGGCTAATTCGAGGCGTCTCCGGATGCTTCTGATCCCTTAAGTTCTGATCTCCTAGAGAGGGTCGATAATCCAGAGCCGCGACGGCTCTGATTGAGATTTCGGAGACACTTATAGCTAGAATTCAGCCACTCCCCTTTGCTCTGGCTGCCTGTCTGTTAGAATATACCGTCCAAGAAACGGTTCGCAGAATGGGGATCGGCATAAATGGAATACCTCTCGTTAACCTTCTCCAGATCTATAGTCCGATGAGACCCTTGAACCATCACACCAGCTACAAGGTCAGGTGATCCCTGGGAAGAGTTTCTAAGGAGTACATTTTTGCGACTTACAGCGTTATAAATAAATTATTTTTCAACAAAACTGACATATTTTCACATTTGTACCTCAGAATCTATTGCTCAGAAACATTTGAATCTTATACACTGACTATATCGAGGTTAGATCTCTTGAAAGCTAAAAGAAATCTTTCGATGGAATGAAAACTTCTTTTCATGAATTGTTGTTAAAAGATTCCTATTTTTAAGAGGAAATTGTCTAGGCTATTAACTTGTTAATTAAAAATCATCCAGCCCAACCAGTGTCATGATGTTCCATTAAACTGTTGAAAAACAGTTTTTACTCTCTTTTTACTCTCGTGACATTTTCTCGTACGACGAGCCATTATTTATTCATAGACTTTTAAGTAATATATTTTTTTATGGATCCACGCTATCTTGAATAACTGCAATTTTTTTATAGGAAACTATAAAATGTACAAGCTTACAAAAATTTGTAAAAAGAAAACAGAATTATGTTGAAAGTAACGCATGAGGACTTTGAATCTGCATAGTTAATGTATAGCCCATTAATCCATTGTAATTAAAATAATTCTTCTTTTTCACAATTTTGTGCAAACAGTCAGGAGGCAATATTTTAAAAATGAAAGCAGGTCAGGTTACGATTGCAATGTCCGAAAATGGCCTTCTTGTTGTTTCAATAGAGTTAAAAATGTTACACCATGGCGTTATTTTATAATATTTTTCTATTTTTCACTTTTTTCACTTTTTTTCATTTTTATATCCTTCTTTAAATTACTATGTACAGTCCTGAATAATTTTATATATTTGTATTCGAAACCGCCATCTTATGAGCCTACAACGCCCCCTGAAAAGTGAGCGTTATATAGTCCTTTATTGGATGGTTTCAGCTGGTAACATGTAATTCGTTCCAAAAGCGCCACACTGACACGTAAATAGTTTTAAAAATGGCCACTGAATGAGGCGCAATGTTTTTTCTACCCGTACTGTTGGAAAAAATTATGGCACCAGATGGCACTCTAGCTCGGACCGAACCACATTCAAAATTTCGCGCCATACGAGATTACCAATCAGAGCCCAAGCAGATGACTACCACGTCAGTTGTATGTTTTCACGACTCAGTTTTCAGACGGCCCTGCATCTTATAAAATTCTAATTTCGAATAAAATATCGCACATCACTCGTAGTGTTACACGCGTATTTTGACGTGGAGCTCAATATTCGCACGACTATTAGTAGTTCACAGGTCTATGAAATTTTGTGAAAAATCACTTGTATCTTTTGCTTAAGAAAAAAGCTATAAAATAAAAATAAACTTCTTTACACACTGAAGTTCATCCTGATTCAAGATAAATCAATTTTACAAGATTTGTTGAATGATAGAAATTTTCTATGGAAAATTAAAAAAACATACAACCGAAACAAATTTTGGAAATTGAAAATAGAGCTCTGTCTAAAATTATAGCATGAATACCCTCAATGTGTATAATTAATTTGGAGCCGATTAACCCCTTGTCTTTTTAAGATTGTAAAAAATTCTTATTACTATACAGTTTTAGGAAGAGTTATGACACTAGTTGACCTGGATGATTTTTTATTACCAAATAAAAATACTAGAATTATTATATAAACCACTGGACTTATCCCTAATTGCAGAAAACATGAATACGTTCACATATTTTAAATGATGAGGAAGGTGATGATTTGAGGAATTGCTGCATTTTGATTATATACCTGCTATAGGCCACCCTCTTTTCCTGTTCGGTACTTTCTGCCCCTCGCCCTTTTCTTTCGATTTATTTTCCTCGTCGTACAAGCAATCCTTTACTTCTCATTTTTTCCTTCGATAACTATATTGTCACAGTTTGAGATGGCTTTATTGCCTTTTTTTCTAGCCTCTTTGTGGAAAGAGAGAAGAATTTTGCGCTCCTACTGAACTCGCTTGGAGTAAACTTCGCAAAAGAAAGTTTGTGTGCCACTAAACTTTTTGAGGTACTTCAGGATTGCGCTTGTAATTTCGAAAAAGCGGAATTGTACCAGTACTGGTCTGTAGTTCTGTGAGTTGACCTTTAGTATCTTGGAATCTTCGAAATCCTGTTCTATTGCTTTGATCTCTAGTTTGTTGTGTCGGTCAGCACTAGGGTGTTTTTATCCAGGGGCTCCTCTGAGGATCCTGGGATTTTGAAAAATAAAGGGTTATTTTTTTGATGAATCTCTCCAGCTGGTCGATTTTAACATCTAGTCTCTCAATTTCTTCTAACAGTTTTTGTTGATTTGAATCCAATCTTTTGTTTCCGTCCATCAGCGATCGATCTTATGAAATCCTTTTATCCAATCCTCCATCTTGCCCAGCTTGAGCAACAGCAATATTAAATATCATGAAGACACAATCAAACTTCTTCTTTTAGAGAAATTTTATACATTAAAAGTGACTTAGGAACTTTACGGGAATCATTCTTTGCGCTTAGATTTTAATCCGCGCCTACTATGCCGTGCAGATAAAAATGAGCGTACCGTGTGATAGGCAAGTGTACACTGGATTCGTAAATTCATTTAAACGTACCACACACAACGTGTGCGGTACGTTGTGGTTGCATGTGTGTGGTACGTTGTGGTATGTGGCACACACACGTTACGCTTAAAAGATTTCACTTTGTGTATATAAGGATACATATATTAAAACATCTAAAAAAGCAACAGATTTAACAGTTTATTGAAAAGCCGAAAATCACTATAATCACTATACTCAGCAAAACAGGAGCATAAAGATTGGTATACTTCAAAACACGTTAAATTGAATATTTTTATAATTCCTTCAATTGATATACCTTAAACTACACAATATAGAAACTTTTCGATTATATTCTACTAATTTAGTGTCTATTTATCTTAAGAAAAATAGGTTCGACTTTGGCATCCGTGTGCACAACCTTTTATTTCGCAGATACAATTATTTACATTTACAATCGAGGTGATTTTCGCGTATACAGTACTGTGTTCCTAGAACTGCTGGCCTCGTGTGGTCTGCGGGAATGTGGTGATTGTGGAGCAAGGGAGGCTTGCTAACTCTAACTGCTCAGTCATTCTTAAACAACAGGAGCGTAGGCCCTGACTGTTTACGTTTAGAAGTCTCCGATTGAGGACCAAAGCCAGTGCGAGTCATTCCTGAAACCGGTCTTCAATCGGAAGTGGAGTGTATGTTCTATACGCAGTTATGCATTTATCGGCGAAGCGTGACGTCACATATTAACTTACCCACGGTGCTTCTATCTGTCTGGGGAATCATAAGTGTGAGATTCTAAGCTTTATAATTTTCCTAAACCGGTTTCCGCGGAAAATTGACCGGCTGGGTGTAATTACGGCATTCCTCCATTTTTTTAAGTCGCTTGGTTTTCATTTGTTCTTCATGAAGTTATGTACAAAACAAAAGAAAAATAAGTGACTTCTAAAAACGCTAGAACACCGTGACTGCACCAAACCGCTCAATTGTGAAAACCGACGGAGCTACGTCATTCACGTCTTTTCGGTACTCAGTGGCAATAGATAAATAGTTAAAGACGTGATCTAGCTGTAAATTTTTACTTCGATTTTTCGTCTTTTTCATAATTTCTTGCTAACATGACTAAAACATTCGTATTTCCCATGTATAATAGATTCTTGAACTGGAAGAAACATTCAGGTTATGTCAATACATTTTCATAATATTTACTTGTAATTTTCGTATTTCCAAGATTGATTTTATTGTTTCTATAATGATTTCTGTATTTCAAAGTTAATTTTTCGATCGAATTCAAGTAACAGTTTTGTGCTATAGGAGAAGCGTTGTTTGGTAATATTATAAATGAAAAAAAAGGACATTGCAACTTTACAGGCTGATCTAGAAAATGCCGAAAAAGCGTGTGTTGAAGCTACAAAAAATTCTGATTCAATACAAAAAACATTAAAAGGTGTCGTAACTAAGGATCCAACAGGCGTTGTGGTTGAGGAACTTATGATGAGTTTAGAAAACTTGCGTACAAAAGAAAAAGAAAAGCGAAACAAGGTAGATCAATTGCGCAAAAAAATCGAGAAAAAGAAGTCTGAATTAATTAGGTCTGCTATATTTAAAAAAAAAAGGGAAAACATCTGTTAATTAGAAGAGGTCGTTTTGATGCAATTACATCTTTTTAAGAGATACTGATATGTTGAAATGCCGAAATGATGTATCAAAAGTTCCTAATAATAAAATACCAATTGTCATACAAAATATAGTATTTTCACTAACCCTTACACTTTAAAAAATCAACTTTTTCCCCCAAAAAGTCCCCTTTTTTCCTTTAATTTAAACTTTTCATTCAAGCACATTAATCAGGCTGCCATCCACATTAGTCAGACTGCCATGCAGGAGGACTGGGGTTTGATCCCCGAGCAAGGTCGATTTTGAGAAGACTCGAAAATGAGTCAGCGATCTCCTTGCGCTTGAGGGACCTACGGGGGACTCACACTACATGGTTGCTGGTCGATTTCAAGTAATGAACACACACATAAACGCACATAACATACCAGAACAGTGCTTTGAATCTGTGCATCTAACTGATGACATCAGAGGAATTGCTCCGTGCACACTAGCGTGTATTCTCCTTCTGCGGCCTACTAGTGACGCTGCCGAATGGCAGAGTGGGTAAGGATCACTTTGCCTGTTACAAAGTAGGACGTCATTTACTGTGCGATAGGTACGCCTGGCACCTGAGAGGTATATTTCCAGAACGTTTGAAATAACGAAACCCACCGAGATCCAAAAACACTCGGCCAAAATGGCCGGATTCGAAGCACTGCCTTGAGCGCCAGGGAGGACTTCACGCCGCCCCCCCACCCTCCACCACCCAAATTAAAACCAAAACCAAACCAACCATGTTCATTAGACTCGCACAAGGACTTCATTAACTTGAAAGAGTTTTAATATCTAGCTAGAGTTGTAATACCTGATTCTTTGAAGAAAAGCTGATTCTCTGTATGTGTTCTTTCTACCGAGATAGAAGAAACTAGAGCACGATTTTGAAACGCGAAAGCTTCAGTGCCCTCGTAGCGGATTAAAGCTCAATTTCGATTACACGCCCGATGAGCGCTTTGTGGAAGGTCCTTGTTACGTATTCAATTTTTTTTCTTTAATGTTCGATCGGCACCAAGCTGTCTGCATAGAGGATTTTCAAAGGACAGGCGCTTGGTAGAAGTAGCGGGCTATTTCAGATATTATTTAAGTCCTACGAGCACCCGCGTTAATTCATTTGAACGTGTGTCCTACGAAACGCTACCACCCGATTCCACCTCTCTAACCCATTATGAAAAAAGTCCAATTCATGCCTACCCGAAAGTTTTATTGTGTGAAACCCTTAGCTTCACTTCTTCCAGTTTTGCATTATTATGGCAAACGAAAGTAGATACATTGTTAACAATTTTGGAGATAATTTTCACCCGCATTGCAATAAAGCAAATCATTCACAACTAAGGTTTGTCAACAATAATTAATTAATGCATATTATTCTCTCACTATAAAGTTGTGACAGCCTCTATGAAAACAAAGTGGTTCTACATACAGATTTGCTTACCTGATAGAATATGGTTCAAGTAAAATTTGATTTGGAAACGATAGTATTAATACAAAATTAACTAACTCGACGAGTATATTAAATATACTTATATATTTTGAGTATATTTTGCCGTTTGAAGCAGCCAATCGTTTTTTGTACATCTTCGTCAATATTCAAAATAAATATGATTTCTTAGTAGACTTTTCCTAATTATCTTGTAAGTGCCGAACATTCTAATGAAAATTTGATTGATTGTTTTTATCTTGAAAACTTTTTTCCTCAAGGGACATACTTCCTTCTCAAACTAAAATTATGACAATCGTGAACTCTTTCATGATTTTTTACTTCATAATATTTATTATTCATTACTTTCAACTTTTTGACAATTGTATGTGAAAATTATGCGATTTAACTATGTTGCAGTTTTTAATTGAAAAAATAACGATGAAATGAAATAGCGAGTGATGCGTGGACTGTTTTCGATACGCGGTCAAATTTCGGACTCCATAACTTCTACGTTTGTCATTCCTCTTCTCGTTCTTTGTCACGCTGTACTATCGGGAAACATCGGGAGAGTGACTGGCTGTCACATCCTGTTTGCCGATTCGATACTATTCGTACGAGTACGAATTGCATGGGTATTATCTGTCATAAATATTGAAGAACTCCGTAACGCGCAACTCACTGGCCGTAAATCAAAGCCGTTATCACTGCGGAAGGCTGTATTCAACACTCTGCAATACGGTAAATTTTAAATCCAGAAAGGTGAGCAAATGACTCGTTAATGAGGCCCAGGCGGAAAAATTATATAAAGTTTATACATCGTGGAACAAATTATATATAATATTTCCCACTATGTATAATTATTCCACCTGGGGAATTTTGCAAATAAAAATAAAAATTAGAAACCCATTCTAATTATCATCCCGCCCGATGGAATCGCACAACATTTAGGGCTGGCGGAACAAGTTTTTGTGGGGTGTGGAATTCACAGGTGTCGGCTACCAAGTCTAGTTTGGATATAGACATTCGGCATCACCGAGTGGGTCCACATCCATCTTCGGCATCAAACCTATTGAAAAATAGTAGTTAAACACTGTAAAAAGACGTCTAAGTGAGAATCACGAACGGTCACCCCTCCGAGTGCTAACAGTGCCCGTCCGTACTTAACGCCCAAAGCTCGACTTTAGAATCACCACGCAGCTGCTGCCATCGGTTTGAAATCTTTTATGTGTGACGTGTTTCTATAACACTTCAAACAAAATTTGATACATATTACATGACTAAACCAAACATAAATGTGGGATCCTAGAATGCTCACATAGAAATATGCAGGGTTGCGGTAGGTAAGGAGCAACTATGGGGGTGGGTTTAGGAGATGAGACGTCTAGAGAGGCAGGGAGAGCCTTTGACCGACAGGTTTACCGAAATGGTCGTTTTTTCGAATACCGTGTCGAGTAGGGTGGTCCAAAAAAGCATTGGAAATTAAAAAAAAATTTTTTTGAATAATGCTCGGAAATTTGTTCGAATCCACATAAAAATAAATCCATTCTTTTTTTGAAAAAAATGATATTTAGAGGTGGCGCAAGCCCCATGAAGTTCAACGTGTATTTCCCATAAGAAAAAAATACGTTTTTTGTAAATTTTATTCAGAATCCACAATGCTAGCTGAATCGAGTTGAAACTCAACATTTCTCTTCAACATCAGCCATAGAATACGAATAAAATATTACTTTTTAAATATCACCCCCATTAGTCTGTTCTATAAAGTCCCCAAAAAAACCACATAAAAGAAAAAATGGTTTTCGCGAGTTTTTGGCGCTAATTATTTCTTTTCTCGGTTTTTTCAAAGCAAATTGCTTCTGATACATAAAACACTAATTTGTACTGGTAATTAGACGTTTACATAAATTGCTTAAACAATTTTTTGCGGCACGTACCTCGAAAGTTGACGTTTTCATGCTTCTAAACGATGCCTAAAGGACCTTATTTGAGCAGACTGTGTGTGAAACAATTTTCGCGAATGCGTAGTTTTAATATGGCTTACTTTAGGCACAGGTGAAAAAGCTGCGCATGCGCACTTTGAAGACGATGTGCTTTAGACTCTGGCATAGGTAACTTTAAACACTGGTGTTGATATCTTTTTCAAATAAATTTAGATTTAACTCGAAAAAATCTTTTAATGATTGAAGTTTTGCTTTTAGGGTTTCGTAGCCGATTTCGTCCGTCATACAATAGGGCTTAAGGGCATGTGACACACCTAAATACCTACCTTGCCGACCTCACTTTCTCAATTTTCCAAATTTTTTTCTGAACCTAAAAACTTTTTTTCTAAATAAAATATCGGGCTGAAACTTTGGAATATGTATGAGAAGATAATAAACAACATTTACGTACTTCATTCTAGAAATGAAATTTCGCAAAAAATTATTTTCGACGAAATTAAAACGGGGTGCTTACACTGATAGAAACGAATAAGTGGTACAACAATATTTATGATTAAATTAACACTATTTTATTGCTGGTATTGATACAGCCATACAGGATGACTGTTTTGGCCATCCGATTCTTGTTGCTTACGAAAGTAGACGCACAGGCGCGATCAAGATGCGCTTGTTGTAAACTAAACAAAGCGAGTCGGGTAAATCAGTCATACAAAGGGTATTGCTAAACGACAACATTTCAGAGATAGTTCCCTCAAGCAAGTGTTTAATAGAATTACACATTTCATGCAATAGCAACACATATATTACATTTTTGTAACACAAATATAAGTAACTTGTATTTACCATATTTCAGTAAGTGAATTTCGTACTCTTTATCATTGAAGTACACGTATTATATTATAAATATACTCGTAATTTTTCAACCAACGATCGTATGGTTAAATCAACATTATTATTTCTATCAGTGT
>CAKNWT010033365.1:0-11663 GCA_932066315.1 Andricus coriarius | reverse complement strand
CTCAATAATTTAAACGTGTAAAATGAAAGCTATTAACACCCTTTAATCAACAAAATTTTAATTAAATGCATTTATACTGCAAAATATCTCCTTTTTCAAACTTTTATCAATTGTACAGTTCAAAGATTCAGTTAAAAAATATGAATCCATATTATCATTTTTAATTTTGTCAATTAAATAATGAATCAATAAATTTGCGAATTTTGTTTTCAAACTGAAAACTTTTTAAGTTCGAGTTTAACTTAGAAATTACATCATATTCTAAGCAGTTTCAAATAATTGTCAATTATTGATTTAATTACTGTTAAATTTTTATTTATACATAAAAATTTGTTTTTGTTTTGAAATATTTTTAATTATTCACTTAGAATTATGTTTCCAAATAAAATTTTTTTTTGGTGGGAATATCAAGAAAAATCTGTATTATCTTAAAACCTTTCCAAATTCTTAAAAAAACTTCAACATTTTATTTCAAAATCTTCAAAAATCTACATTTTGTTAAAAAAAATTTTCAAAACATCTAAATATTTTTTTAACTGATTTTAATATTTCTCAAATATTACCAAAATTTACAATATTAACCAAATTTTCTTGAAATCTTCCAGAATGTTTTTTGTCAATTTTGGAAATCTTTTGTAATCTTTCGACATATTTTCATAAAATTAATTTTTCAAAATTAAAAATAATCTTTAATTTCCCTAGAAATCTTGAAAAACTTTTTTTTTTGTAATCTTTCACAATTATTCTTAAAAAGCTTGTTATTAGTGCATATTGTTATGGATAAAATACGCATTTTATATGGATATGTATATATCTATTATAGAAAACTTTTGATGGCAGCTTTCTAATTTCAACATAATAATAATAATAATACTTTATATATAAAAAATCTATTAGAAGATAAATATTTTATTTTATTATTTTTAATTCAATGTATAATTTTCAATTACATTTATTTATCCTTTGGTTCTAACCTCTAATACATATTAGAGGTTAGAAGTGACATATGTCACTTTGTTTTCGTAAAGGTTCAGCTGAAAAATCTCGCTATTTCGTTTACAAAATGTGCTCATATGTTATTTCATCAATTTGAAAGTCTATAATATTATATCACTTTCCCGGAATTTAATAATCACTTAATTATGTTCCATTCTAACGTTTTTGTACGAGTATTGATACTTTATATTCCGAAACGCTGCATATTTTGAGGTTAATCTGTCATTGAAGGTTATTTTTTCAAACATCACTTTGTTACAACCATGTGATTACTCTGGCGGGATAATGTTACCTGCTTCGCTTGTAACATGTTACTGCTTTGAGTGGGAAATATATTGTCACTGGGTGACCATCAGGGAAGTCACTAGTGACTGGTTTTCTGAATCTTGTTGCACGCATGTGACTACTCCAGCTGGTAACTGTGTTAGCTGGGTACTTACTTAAATTGAAATATGAACAGGTGATGAATCTGGAAGTATTGTATTTATAAACCGCATTCCTATAACATGTGACAATATTCATCCCTTTTCACTCAAAAGACGACAATTTCCGGTGAGACTTGTATTTGCTATGACAATAAATAAGTCTCAAGGACAAACCTTCGAAAGAATTGGGTTAGATTTACGTAAGGACGTTTTCAATCATGGACAACTTTATGTAGCCTTATCACGGGTCCGTTCATGGAATGCTGTGAAAGTATATATGTCAGGACGTGAAAATAAGAAATTGAAAAATTTTGTCTACATGGAATTATTCTAAAATTAAGAAATGTGAATATTATGATACATACCGATGATATAATAATTCAGAAGTTAATACCATGACTATATTCAATATTATGACTTTATTTTACTTAGCCGTACCAAACGTATTAAAATTCACAAAAAAGGTACATAAAATGTTACTAAAATTGTTTATTCATGATTTGATATGCCTGTATCAATATACAGTTAACGTTATTTACGTTATGTACGTTAATTACATTAAATGTATTACATATAGCAAAATGTTTGAATGTATAAACAAAGTTATTTTATATAAATTGAAAAATGTATATCAAATCATAAAAATTAACACAACAGCTCCTGCAATAGGTATAGCATTAAAAAATTAGCACCTAAAAAATTACGATACCATGCGCGCGGAACGCGCGCTATGATCTAGTATAAATATAAATATACAGTGAATTAAAGTATAAAAACACTTAGCATAGTAATAATTTTCAATTATATCTACTATGTGCGATATAAGAAATCCTTAATAATTACTACTTATTACAAAATTAATATTAATCAGGTTCTATGTAATAATAATAAACATAACCTTTTCGGCATATGAACTTGTATATCGTATCCACGAAGTAGTATAAGGCAGGCCTACCCAAACTGGGGAAATGGACTCATTTGCCACATGTTCGAGTTCCACCACCACGGGCCTCTACTCGCCTCTGAGAGGCGGGGTAGTGGTTCGTGGCACGTGCCGTGTGACGTAGATGAAGAATCCAGTAAGGCAGTAACGCAGATACGTTTAAAAGTTTTGGGCGAAAGAGAGAGAGAGTGAGCGACCACCTCCTCAAGCCACCGAGCTGAGCGGAGGAAACTGGTGGTGTTAAAATCCCATGTGGCAAATGAGTCGGTTTCCCCAGTTTGGGTAGGCCTGGTATAAGGAGATCCAACTCTATGGGCCATTTCGGAAAATTGTACCCTCACTTTTTCCGTGCCCACATCCTATAGCACTTCAGATTACGTCTTCTAGCGCCTCTTACGGAAACCGTTATAACATAGTTTTTAGAGTTGGGTTTCAACAGTTTCAAATTTTCTCATGAGAGGCGCTACAATACGTAATCTGGTATGCTGTGGGTATGCTATAGGAAGTGGGCACGGAAAAATGTGGGGTATCCTTATATTAGAGTTGGATCTCCTTATACTACTTCGTGATCGTATCGTCCTTCTATTGCGTTCCGAAGTACCGCGAATTTCAACCTACAAAATTGTCAGTTCTGTTGACAGTCAGCGTTGCCAACACAATAAGCTTAAAACTTGAAAGTTCTATACAGTATCAATCATTATTTCTCATTTTTATGTTTCTTGCACTGATTCTAAATTTTTTCAAACGAGCTGGAGCTATCTCTCGCAAATCGAAGAAAGCAACCAATTTTGTTTTCTTTTTTTTCTCTTTAAATACTGTGTAGAAATACATAATATTTTAACAGAAGATGCAGTATCATCTGTTTTTTATGTTATTCAAAAAAGTCGAAATCGTTAAAAATGGACATAGAGCGGTACAGTGACTAAACGCGACGTGGAGCGGCACAGTGACTAAACGCAACGAGGAGCGATACACCGCCTAAACGCGACGTGGAGCAGTATGCAATGGAGGCGTCGAAATTTTGTGTATTCATTTTTCTTCGTTCCTAGTGTCGTTTCTCCAAAAATTTAATTTTTTATTTTTAATGTTATTTTTTTAAATTAAAACAAACATGCACGTTCTATCAGAAAATAATTCATAATAAATTTGTAGATCTTCTTAGGGTAAACAACTTTTACCTACACAACAACTCTAATATAAGGTCAGTTTCGAGGGTTGCCTCGCAGTGGCCGTGGCACTAAATTCGTCGTTGGACGAATGGTGCGGGATGGTCACACATTGTTGACACTGCTTGTGCGCTGAAAAACTGCGTGGGCCAGTAGTTCTAGGAAGAACTAAATCATTCGGCCTTATATTGGAGGTCTTGTGTATTCATTTTTTCGTATCTTTTGTCGCTTTTCCATAAGTGGCCCTAGCGGAATAAGCATGCGAAATCTGCACCCGCATGTATTAATTTGAAATTTCTTTCACAGGTTCGCATCTATTCAAAGTAAAATTGGCTTTAATGATAACCCTAAAAATTCATTTTTGTGGCAGTTATGGAGGGGGAAAGAAAAAGAAAAAAAGTGTTTTTTCTCGAAAACGGCTTGAACGATTTTGATGAACAAAATATATGTTATGGATACTGATGAGGCTATTACAAAAATGAAAAAAAAATGTGAAAAAATTGACAAGCAACAAAATTTTTTTTTTTTAAACAAAAATTTGAGGTTATGTTCTAGAGTTACCACATCCATATTTTACATACAAATTTCTTAAAATATTCTTCATAACATTTTTGTCTTGTCGAATGTTTTGAAGGAGTGGAACAATGTAAAAAAATAAATTAAAATCGCGCATGCAACCCTGCGTATCGTTATGATGTAATGCTCCCGGCTGCATACTTTGGAATACTACTCTATTGCATTTTTTCATGGTTAGAAAAGTTGTTGAAATTGAAGATAGCATTGTAATTAATGTAACTGATGTACACCCAACTCTCGGATTCTGTCTCCCCGGTCTCGGCCTTCCTAGAACTGGTGGCCCACACCGTTTCTCAGCGCGCAGGGCGAGAGACGTTTGCGCCGCTCGTCTCGGAAGGTCCGCGGTGCACGAGTACTCAGTCGAGTATATTTCGCAATATTATACATTCCAATTGGAAACGGTTCAGGCGGTCCTGACTGTTTACGTTTCGATCCCCCCGACTTGTGGCCAAGGCTATTTGCAAGCAACCCCCGAAACTGGAATGAAACCGAGAGTCCGGTGTAACCAAATACATCATAAGTAATATTTCCTTTATAAACGTCTGCAGTTAGCCTATCCAAATTATAGTTTCCAGAGTTCACCACGAGGAGGTTCCTGTACGATTTTAAACTTCTTTCTACAGAGTGCTTTATTATCGTGAGTCCCATCGCCTCTCACAAATCGGGGTGCTTTATTATCGTGAGCCCCCCGCCTCTCACAAACCGGGGTGATTTATTATCGATAGTCCCCTCGCCTCTCAGAAACCGGAGTGCTATATTATCGTGAGTCCCCTCGCCTCTCACCAAATCAAAATTTTGTGCTGGCTATGATATATTTTTAAAAACACTAATTATAATAAATCAACCCTATTTGTGAGGGGCTAGGAGGCTCACGATAATAAAGCACCCTGGAGAAAAGAGTTTAAAATCGTACTGCAATCTCCTCGTGGTGAACTCTGGAAACTGCAATTCGGAGAGGCTAACTGCAGACACGTTTAAGAAGTGAATATTACTTATGATTTACTTAATTACATCAGTCACATCAATTACAATGCTATCTTAAATTTCAACAACTTTTCTAACCATGGAAAAATGCAATAGACTTGTGTTCCAAAGTATGCGGTCGGTAGCAGTTCACCATAACGGTGCGCAGTGTTGCATGCGCGATTTTTATTTTTTTTTTTACATTGTTCCACTCCTTCAAAACATTCAACAAAAATATATGTTATGAAGGATATTCTAAGGAATGTTTATGTAAACTATGAATGTGGTAAGTCTAGAACATAATCTCAAAATTTATGTTTGAAAATTCAAAAAAAAATTTTGCCTGTAATTTTTTTTCATAAAATTTTGTTGTTTCTTTTGTAATATTCTCATTAGTACCTACAACATATACTTTGTTCATGAAAATAGGTCAAGCCTTTTTCAAGAATAACTACATTTCACATGCTTATTCCGCTAGGCCCTTTAATTTTGTTTAATGCTATTTTTTACGCTTAAAACAAAAATTACGCGTCCTATCAAAAAACGGTTGTTAACAAATTTGTACATTTTTTTGGCTAAAACCAGAACGGTTGGTCAACCAATTTTAATGAATGAAATTGATTTTTCTTTTTGGTTCCTACAAACGTATACCAAGCAGCAACCTAATCCGATTAGTGTCTTTTAAAATTTATCTGGTATACAGACGACGATGATAACGACGATGAGAAAAACGACGACAGGCAGACAGACAACATCGGAAATCCTGTTTTTTTCAGATACAGGAAGTCTCGAAACGTGGATATTTAGAAAAATCCGCGATAGTTAGAAAATGTAAAACAGTGTTTTGCCTAAGTATCGTTGAAATATAATAAGAAATTTATTTTTTAAATTTTTGAATGGGTTTCTCATTATATAGGAACAAATTTAGGAACAATAGAAAATATTTTTACTCAATTCCGATACCCGAAAATTCCTTTTATCGAGAAATAAAAAGGAATATTTCACTTTTAGATATCTTCCTGTAATTCAAAGTCAATACAAATTATTTTAATGTCAACCTTCTTCATAATTATATTATTGTTGCGATATATTGATAACACATTCCAGATAAAATATATCAAATATATCACACATTTCATGTTCAAATAGTCGAGAAAATTGATATAACTGTAAGAAAATAGCGAAAGAGTCGATTTTTAAATTTTTCTTGTTCGCTTAGGCAGGGTACAAAGTGTGTTAATAGTATTATTTCTATACAGGTATGAATTCACTTACTCCGAATTAATTTTGCTGGTAACTTAGATGTCATAAAAAAAATTTTGGTTTTCAAATAATTAGAAACGTGACATTTTTAGAGCTTTTTGATTAGATCTACGATGCAGAGACAGAAGATTTTTTCAAATGAAACTTGAGGTGTTTTTGATTACCAAAAGGAAATTTTCAGCTCTATTAGAACTAAGAATGAAGAACTTTTTTTTTGATACACTCTAACGTGCATTCACGGGTTTTATCGAAAGTAGAATATTGTGTGTTTACTGTTTACATAGTGTTATTTCGTCAACCAGTCATAAATCGTCTCACATTTGACAAGCTTCACAGGCTTTTCAAAATGGTCATTTTTAAATACGGGTGTTGCAGAACGTATCGCGTACATTATCGGCTACTTTTGTCCCTTAGTGCACAATTTACTATTGTTTTAATACATCCACTTTTTAGAGTTGATACTTTCTGTTCATAAAATTCACTGAAAAAAGTAAAAATTTTTGTTTGCTAAGATGTTATTAAGATAAGTTATGACTATTGCGATGGATTTTTGCTTTTCCGGTACTAAATTTGAAGGAGAAACGTTTATAACTACACTCCCGACAAAGATCTTGGATATATTTCCTTTGGCCACTGGAAAATTCATACTTCACTTTAAAGGCGAATATCTGTGCAGAAACTGAAACCACGACTTTTTAAGCATCATCATTTGAAAGAGTAGAAAAAAGGGCGTCGAATCCGCTTAGTTTAAAATTATTTTAATGAATGGCTCAAAAAATATATAGCTCTAAAGTCAAAGGTTTGTTTTAGCAAAATGAACATTTTGAAATCTTCAGTTTAACTGTTTGCCAAATCTAGGAAAGTGTTCCTAATATTTTTGGAAAATGATAAAATCAAGATTAAATCGTACTCTTTAAATTCAATCTAAGAGCACGATTAAATATTATATACTTGCTGAGTATTCATACAAAATATTTACTCGTGCAACGTCATATTCCATTGTATATCCAGTCTCCTACAATGTATGTATTCCAGCGTGGGTGCACGAGTAATTTATCTGAAGCGGAAAATGCAGGTTGCACTGGCCTTTCCAGCCTATAAGATTGCATTAAAAATTAAATTATTTACCGTTTTTTCGTAATGACAACCGATTTTATACATATGAATTAAAAGTTTTTACATATTTTTAAATATAGAATAATTGGTGGTAAAAAGTAACCATATTTTTTTAGCTGCTGGAAATACGAGAGGTTTCAATCCTAAATGTGAAACTTGTCATCCCAGTGAAAATAAACTAATTAGGGCGAATTGGGAAAAGTACGCTAGGAGCGCTCGTGAATCTCGCTTTGACTCAAACAAGAATTGGAGCAGTGAGTGAATTCGTATAAATACGGCAATAAAGGACTGTACACGCTCGGTCGCAGCTACACTAGCGTAGCGGCGTTTTGCGTTTCGATAGAAACCATGGGACACACTGCTTGTGGGCACACTGGACAAACGCAGCTACGCTACGCCCCCGTTTGCCGTCAAAATTCCTAAATTGACGCACGTTTCAGCTGCGTAGCAGTGGTCAAGAAGTGGATTTTCGCGGCCAAATAACTCCACAGGATACATTTTTTAACCGATTCAAGATTTTATTTTTCTGAATTACTGCATTAAATTTCTCAAAAATGTAGGGGAGCCATTTTTTTAAATTCCTTTAACAATACTTTTGCAAATACAGCGGGAAAATGGCTCATTTAAACGATATGATTTTTGATCTTTGAATAGATTTCTCAAATAAAGTAATTGTTTATCAGAACTAATGAAGATAAGACTTAGAAATGACAAATATAGTTGTAAAATTCTGTTTAATTATTACAAATACTTTATTTAAACAAATTCAACTGCATATCACTTTGTTCTAGAAAAAAATTACTTTGTCTCAAACTCGTTATTTGCTATTCGAATGCTATTATTAACGGAAAATTGTAACAAGTGATAAACTTATAAACAACTCATAAAGTTGTAAACAATTGTTTTACCTATTAAGTAATGAAATGTAATAATAAATAAAGTAATGTAATGAAAATATTAAGTAATAAAATTGGATGGAAAATTACTAGGGCCGAACACCCAATTTCTTTTCAGTCACTTCTTCACGATTTACAATTGTTTAAACAGTATTACCTAACATATTCACCATGCATGAAAAGTAAGGAAAAACTATTTTCAATAAAATAATCAAATATTTTACAGTGATAGTCATCGTTATCAGTAATTTATTTCCCTAACTCGAAAGGTGTTTCCGATCAGAAATAGTGACAGACCTAACTATTTCTCTGAAAAAAAGGAACGATGTGGGTATCTGTTTTTGAAATTTCTCCAAAATAATAATTAAAATTGTGAAACATAAGTATTTGATAAATAATGCATGAAGTTTCGTAAATTGTGTTTTTTGTTATAAAAAAAGGATAACACTCGCATAAATTATTGTTTTATTAATTTCATTGATGAATCATTGCAAGAAAGGTCATTCCAACAATAATTTGAGGGGGAAAAAATTCTACGAGGAAACATCTGGTTGGGACATTTATTTAATAAAATTCTTATTAACGATCTATATTATTAACGTTTGACCAAGTTCAAAGTATATAGATACCTTTGAAGACAATTTTTAATCACTTTTGGTCAGAAAAATCAATTTAGCTACTATAAAAACTCATTTCTTGTGAAGCTGTTTATGAAATTTGTTACAAAAATAGAAAATGTTAACTTATGTCAATTTTGCGGTGTAAATTATCACGCTTCTGAAAAATCTCAGCAACTACCGTGAAGTAAACAATTTTTTCTATAAGAAAAAGACACTAGTGAGAACTTGTTTATAAAAATTATTTATAATAATGAAGTTAAATATTATTTGAATTACGTCTGTTCTATAAGCGCAGATGCAATAATTCCAGCTAATAGTGAGTTTCTTTCTATATTTTTCCTTGAGATAAAAATGCACAAAGCTGAAATGGTCAATTTTGTCTATTTGTTTGATACATTATTGCTCTGTAACAAAAATTACAAATCGCAAACCACAGTTCTCTGAAAAATTTAATGCTGAGCATTTATAAAAAAATAATTTTTAAATCGGTCAAAAAATATCCGTCAACACGAATTAATTTCAGTGTCAGCCAATTCATTTTCATTCGCGAGATTTGAGTTGAACTTTAATTCGTCTGAATTCATCAGCGCGAATACTGTTCAAGACTGGCCAATTCTTCTTAATTAGAGACGAATTCAAAGACGTAATTCGCCTCAACTAGAAAAAAAGGTTTGGATTCAATGTTTCAAAGTATTTAAAAACTTGTAGTTTATATATACAAACTCGGTTGTGATTACGAAAAACGGAAAATAATTTAATTTTGCGGCTGTAAAGACTGCCAACGTTATCTGGATTTTACGTTTAAGATAGTTGAATTTGAGAACTAACGCCGATGCAAGGGGCTGTGTATATATAATCGAATCTGACGTTGCAGCTTATAAAAAACTATGGTTAATGACGTTTAGATTTAAAGAGTAGGATTTACTCTCGATTTTATGATTTTTCCAAACTTTTAGGAACAATTGTCTAGATTTGGCAAGGACTTGAACTCAAGATTTTAAAATTACCATTTTGCTAAAAGAAACCTTTGACTTCAAATTCAATAAGACCTTTCAATAATATACAGTGCCGAGAAATAACCTTTTGTTATTTCGATATGTCGACCTCTTATTACAACTGGATTATTACTGAAATGGTATTGATTCTAAAAAAATTAAAAACCGGTACGTTTCTCACTCACACTGTGCTACTGAAAATTGAAGATGGAGAACATGCGCACTGCGCACGTTCAGCTTACGTATTTCACTGTTCTGATTTGCAGTATTATACATTAGTGGACTCCAATCCCCCATCACTCCGTACATACAGATGCGGATCTTCTTCTATACCGAAAAATATACAAACCGTCACACACATTTTTTGGTGTGATTTAATATTACCTTCACTTCGAAATAATTCATAATGCTAATTAATTAATAGAAAGTTGACATACCTAGGAAGGTACCATAGTTAGAGTAGTAGGCGTTCTTAAAAAGTTCAATGAGTAAATCAGTAGTATACTCAAAACTGAATTGAAATTGGTAATGAAGTTGAAAAAGGCAATCGAGGAAGAGTAGAAAAGTTGGTGCGTGTTGCGAGTTCTGCCCATGAGAAGTAAAATACGCTCCGTGACGAGTGCGAGTATAAAACGGATGTCCAGCTTGAAGCCATTCTCGTTCGATTAACGCCTGCAAGCCTCGTACAGTTCTACAGTCAGGATTTAAGATCACCTGTGTTAAACTCGTTACGACTAACGTCGAATCGCGGCCAGTAGAGCCTACAACGAAAATAAATTAAAAGTAGATAGTAAATAATTTGCTTCTGGCATTAAATGGCAAAATATTTAGGAGAATGGAACCAAATCTGGATTAAGTTTCAAATACTATGTGCTCGAGAAAGGAATTAGGGCATTCCATTTAATATAGGTCCACTGCACATATCAAATGTGTTTCAATTTTCTTAAAACTGCGGTAAATTGTACATTTCTCATGCGTTAATAGAAGGTTTTTCCTTGTTATTCTAGTCATAATTCATGCATCTCAAGCACGGGTATGTCTTATCCTGGGAAAGTACAACATTCGATGCTGTAAGAGCAGTCTCGCCTTGCGACAATACACGGAGAGACTTTTGGTATTAATATTTCGTTTATCGCGTATCCATAATTGAAATAAAACATACGAATTTAGGGATTATCGAGGTACGGTTAGAAAAAGTCGAATAGTGACTAAGAAAATGCAGACTAATATCTCTGATTGGAATAAATCGTAAGAATATTAAACTCTTACGTACAAAAAATTACAGTATTTCTGAATCGATGTATTAAATTTTGTAATGGATTCGAATAACGAATATTCGTATAGTGCTTTGAAAGAAGCGAAATAAACGCTTTGCAATCTTTCTAAACCACTATACGAAAAATGGGGGTCACGTGATCTTGTGTTTCACGCTGGCGTATGGCAAAAAGAAAGACGGGTGGAAGTGTATGATCACACACTATTATATGGGCTACAAATCCTTTTTAACGTATATATTTGGGTATGCTTGAACGACGCTCGCTGGCTACAGTGGTTTGTTTACGAATCCTATCCTAATACCTTTACGCATACATAAACCTATCTTATATCTATAAATCGCACGCATCACGCTTCACGCTGAGACTTACGATTCTTTCTGCCCTTATATACTAACGAGTGAAACGTATCACTACTTGTGAGAAACTA
>CAKNWT010032911.1:0-10605 GCA_932066315.1 Andricus coriarius | reverse complement strand
CCCTAATTACAATATTTATGATTCGATTACACTGAAATTTTCGGAAAGTTTTCTTCATACGTCGTAGAAAAAACGGCCCGCTTGAAGTTTTCTCAAAGATTAAGTTCGTCGCATACTTTTTTCTGCCAAAGTGTCCGAAGCCCGGTTACCGGTACCCCGCCATTTGTTATTAAATATAAGTGAACAAATACCATTTTTATGTGTTTTATCGACCTTGTAGGTGTCACGTATGTATTCTGAACAAACTGTGAAAATTGCAAAACATTTCACCAGTTATTGAGCTAGAATCGGCGAGTTGAGTTTTAAAAAACATCGAATTTGGGCGCGATGAAAAATGCAATTTTTATTAAATATTACCTAAACTAATAATCGGATTTATTATTTATATTAGCAAAAAATGTCGACTTTTGCAAGGTTAATGTAATGGTGCTTTTTATTTTTTGATTTGACATCTTTTTTTTTTTTGCTTCCGCTTTCTGCCTGTGGACAATACTTTTACCGAATTTCACGCGGAGACGCCCTTTTATGATCGGTGTGCTCAATGTTGAATAGGGTGGTTGGATAAAATATTCAGAAGTCTTCCGGAATAAGTTGCTTTTCTAAACCAATTCGTAATAATAAAGTTATTATCGTCTCGGCAAAGTTTTAAATTTAAAAAGTTAATCGATTTTTTGTGTTCAATATCAAAGGTAAATTGTAATCTACTATGGTAAGAATCAAACTGTAATACAGTAAAATTAATTTTATCTTCAGGAAGAATAAGAAAGGTATAATCTACATAACGATAATATACAGGAATTTGAAAACCCAATTTTTTCATGACATTCGTTTCAAGATCTTGCATAACAATCTCGGAAAGAATTGCGGAGATAGGTGACCCCATGGGGGTGCCAAACGTTTGCCCCCTGCACATTAGAATAAAGGAACATAAAAATAACATCAACCATGTTGAAAAAAATCATAAAGTTAAAGCTAAACTTTTGGTTAATAGAGATTCATTAAAAAAGAAGGCGAAAACTGTCTCAACAAAGTAACTGATTTAGATTTCTTCAACGAATCATACAACATGATCTAGATTCATTATTTTAAGTCCACTTCTATCTCGCGTCTGATTATTTCTATCTACGTTCATCTGTTAATTTATATACCACCTCGATTTTCATACCTTTCGATTGTTAAATTATTATTATTCAATCACCTATATTTTATTATATAGTATTGCCAGTTCTTACGCCTATGACCTTTAGAAGGGTTACTACGCATGAGCCGAGACATCATTCTTCAGATAATGTTCTCAATATAACGAATGCTCATATCTTAAGATGGAGACGGGGGGAGGATTTCGTACATAATATGTTTATAATTATTCATTTTTCATGATAGATAATCTGATGAGGGAATCGGTCTGCTTCCTAAACGTTATTTTTATGTACATAATTCTGAATAAATGGTCTGGAAGAAGTCGATGAAATAAGGTTTTTCCTTAAAAATTCCAAATTATAAAGCAGAAATTGTGCCATTTTTGGAATATTTCAGTTTCTGTAACTTGTGGACATACAACAATTGACAATAATACTTACTTTGTTAACACTCATTATCCTGGAACATCTGATGGTACTGAATCTTGCCAACTGACTGTTCTCAAGTCACATCCAGATGTTTGCCAATTTAGGTAAAATCTAAACATATTTGTCTCTACAGTCATCCATATACAATGTATGACTTGAACTTATTTTAAACTAAAAAAAAAATTGTTTCTCATCAATTTAGATTAGATTTTGAGCAATTCAACATTCGAGGGCCTGAAACATTGAACAACCTTTGCACATACGATCAATTTATTGTGTCGGGTGGCAACCCAGTGCCTCCAATTTGTGGAAATAACAACGGAAACCATAGTAAGTGAGCTTTAAAATATCAAATTTTAATTCAAAAAATTTTGTTGATCACTAAAGAAAAGTGAATTTTATTTGTCACCAAAATATTAATTATGCTGAGTTGATGAAATGATGAAATGTTTTGCTTTTGGCCGAAACACACTGAATCCAATCATTTTTAGGCTGAATTCAATAAAAAATAATAACGATATTCTTACAAATTTAGAAAAGGATTAAACTTAAGGAACTAAAAACTGCTAAATTTGGTCAAGCACAAATGTCTACTTTCATTCAAAATAAAATAAATAAGCAATAAAGATTAACAATGAGTCTCAACATATCAGAACCCATGCACTTAGATGTGTACCGTGAACGCTGATGGAAGCCTAAATCTACATTTTGCATTTGAAAAGATGATATAAGGTAGCGTTCTAAAGACCATATACAACATTTTTTCGAAAATGGGATTATTGGCTCAAAAATCAGATATATTCAAATACAAATTGTGGCAAAAGGGTTTTTATGTCATTTTTCACATTTTTGCATTTAAGGCCATGCCATACTAGCCTGAGAATAATTTGGCAACATGTTTTTTGCAACAAAATGCGAATTCTTATCATATTACTTATAATAATTATTTTTTATTATTAATTCCATATGAATTGAGGTATCGAGTTATAAATTTGGGAAATGAAAGAAATTATAATCTTATATTTTTGAAATTAAATCTTATTTTTAATTGGTGGAATTTTTTTTATAATTTCTCTGCTCTCATCCCCTAGTTTTTTTCGGATGCCCAAAAAATGGTGTTTTTCAAATTTGAGCCAAATCGGTTAATATTATGGGGTGGCGCAAAGTTCTTAACCTTTCCAGATGATTTAACATGGGAAAAAGTTAGCTTTTTGTAAATGAAATATTTAAAGGCGATGATATATTACAAGTAATTCCGTGTTTTAGTGTATTTTCAAGGATTTCATAACGCTTTTTGAAATTTTTTTCATAAATGTGACCGTCCACGAAGAAAAAGAGCCAATGCGGAAAAAATCAATTTTCATTTTCTAACGCCAATAGATAGTTTCTGAGTTACTCTTTCATTTCCAATAATCAGACATTTTTTAAGGTTATTACTTTTATTGTTATTAAGCTACAAACTTACCACTCCAGCATTCCCACTACTCAAATGCTGGCTTGCGGACTCTGCTACGATCGCCCGTCCTGTAAAATTCAGCTTTAACGCATTCGGTCCCTTTCTTCGCGGGCGGTCACAAGTAATCATTAATCAACAACTTAAGAATGCGTAGTCATTTTTTAACTAATTTTCAATTGTTTAAACAATTTTCATTTGTTTAAACATTTGTTTTTTCAAGTCGCAAAATTAACGCATTTTCTAGACGTTATGAGTTCTTTAATCACTGATAAAAATAAAATAATTTAACAATTATTTGAATCATACGTGTTTGTTCAAATATATAGTTTACCTAAAAAAAGCAGGACATTTTATCTCACCAAATTTCCGACAGATTTTAATATTTTCAAGCACTAATTTTTTTCTAAGAATAGTCGTAAAGGTTTAAACAGATTTTTTTTTAAATTTATTTTTGACATTTTGCGAAGGATTAAAATATTTGCAGGTACTACTTTGTTTTCTAAGAACTTTTAAATGTATAAACAAAATGAAATTGGTTGATAAATTTATTAAGAATTTTCCTACAATACAAACAGATAACACATATCAATGAAAGCTGTGGAAAAATGCAAAAAAAAGCATTTTCTTCTCCCTGCCGATAAAAAACATAAAATCAGTATAATAAAATAAATTTTAAAACAATTTCACTCTGTTTAAATATTTAAGAGTATTCTTAGAAAACAAATTAGCTACTAAAAATATTTCATTCTGTCGAAAAATGGCCAAAATAAAGTATTTAAACCAAATAAAATTGATTAAACAATTGAATATTGTTTAAACCTTTACGAGTATTCTTAGAAAACAAATTAGTACTTAAAAATATTAAAATCTGTCTAAAATTAAATGAGATAAAATGTTTCTCCTGCTTTTTTAAAATAAACTATATACTCGAACAAACACGTATTATTTAAATAATTGTAACATTTTTTAAACGAATTATTATTTGTGCTTATTTTATGAGCACTTTGCTTCCTCATATGTATCAAATAAATTTGCTTTTCATAGAGGGAGGTTTTTCTCTAAGAAAAGAAAAAAACTGGATACTTACAATATTTGTCATGCTCATGTTTTTGTCTTACAGAAAATCTTATTTTCAGAAAATGAGAGACCTATCAAAACGTTAATCAATGTTTTCTGTTACAATTAACAACTTTTTAACTTGCAGTAGATTTGAAAATTTAGGTTATTACAAACCTCTCTTTATGAGGAGCCAATTGTTTAAACAATTGAAAATTAGATTAACAATTATTTCGTATTCTTAAATTATCGATTAATGATTATTTTCGATAAAAAAAACTTTCAAAAAGCGTTAAGCTTATTCTCTGACGAGTTCTGAACAATATACTGAAACATGGAATTATTTGTAACATATCATTGCGTTTAAATATTTGATTTACAAAAAATCTGACAATCCCATGTTAAATCAATGGGAACCTTCATGGTCTTTACGCCACTCCTTATTATTAACCGACTTGTCTTAAATTTGGAGATCATTTTTTTGGGCATTCGAAAAAACTGGGAGGAGGGGGGTGAGAGCAAAGAAATCCTAAAAGTGAAAAATAAGGGCCACCCATGACTCTGATTTCTTTGGCCAAAAAATAATTTTGTTTTATTAACAAAAATTTAATATGAATATGTGAGAATTTAATTTCTAAGAATTTTGTTATTTCGGACATTAAGACTACTTATTTTCTCTTTGTACATAGTGTACGTTGATGTTGGAACCGGACAAACTAATCCAGTAACTCTTTCTTTCGTAACGAGCGGGACAGGATTTGATCGATCTTGGAAGGTGCGAATATCACACATTCCATGTAGCAGTATCTATCGAGCTGAAGAGGGCTGTCTGCAATACTTCACCGGAGTTTCGGGACAAATTAAATCTTTCAATTATGATCCAGTGACTGGATTGCAGTTGTCGAATCAAGACTACAGTGTATGTATACGCATGGAGAGAAATTTTTGCGGCATACAGTACATGGCGTGTCCTGAAGGAAGTAAGCCATTTCGTCTTATATATTTTTTTACATAAAATTAAAGAACAACTGATTATTCAATTCATAATTGCCTAATGAAATATAACTTTCATATTGTTATCATTTCACTTGTGCATTTGATTTCAGTGGTGCAAGTAACATCAGGAACCGTCCCTAATGCACCTCAGAGTTTGAGAAATAATGCATTTTCATTGACGGGAAATATATTAAGTGGACAAGTGGCAGCAACAACAGGTCAGAATTGTCAGACAGATTGGTTGATGATACCTTGTGCAACGAGTTCAGGAAGACTGCCCACGACACCTTTAATGTGTGTGGATAGAATATGCGGTGGAGCTTTCAACACGGAAGCTTCAACAAATTCTTCGACTATCATTAGTAAGTGATTCCTTTTATTTAGAGCCTGTTTTTATATAAATGTACGATACATTTTTGAAAAATAGAAGCATAAAAATCACATGCTACTTAAAACATACAAATGTTCTCTTACATTATAGGTACGGTGAAGCCTTTCCGATTAGTTTTTCATACGGATGGTACAGAATCTCCCAATGACGTCGGCAATAAAGGCTTTTGTCTTAATTATGTCCAACAGCCTTGCACCATGAAATTGCGATAAATAAAAGTTCCTTTTTTAAACTTGTACAAATAAAAGTGATAGCTCTTGTATTATTTATTTAAGTCTTTAATTAATAATAATTATAGTTTAAAATAATATTTAGTACAGGGATAACAGTGCAAAAGGAGCTCAAAAAGGGGAAATAGGGTAACTTTCATACAAAAAAGGGGAAAATAGGGGAAAGATTGAACATTTATTTTTATATGTCGAAAAGAACAAACAACCTTTTTATAAGAATTGTTATATTATTAAATAATTTTCAATGATTTCTGCCATTCAAGAATTTATTTATAAGAATTGGATATACTTAGGTCGTTGGATATCCATTCACAGTGATATAAAAAAGTCCGAAAAAAAATAAAATTAGTTAAATACACCATTTTAATATGTTTAACATCGTTCTCATAAATGTTTCTTTCCAAGAGTTGTCATTTCTTCCTTACTATAATTAATATTTGCAATGTAAATTTTGCAATGTAATTTTGCAATGTAAAATTTGCAATGTAAATTAAGCTTCAGTAGAGCGAAGTATAAATGCTAAAATTAATCGAAACGTTTGAGAGGGATAGCAATTTGTGGGACATCGAAAACAATTTAAAAAAATTTGAAATTCGATTAATATCTTTTGTTCTCTTTTTTAAACTTACAATTTAAAGTTTTTTAAATTCCAAAAATAAATTTTGCCTTATTTAGAACTTTTTGAAAATGTACAAAAATATGTTTTTTGGATTGATTCGAACCTGAAATTTCTTCAGCTTGAACCAAAGAAACATGTTATTATTTTTTATTCATGGAAAACATTTTTTTCTTGGTATTTATGACCTCCTAAAATCGCAAAAAAATGAAATCCCAAAAATCATAAATCACAACAAAAGTTTTTTCCGAAAAAGCAAAATGATAAAATGCTTCTTTGGTTCAAGCTGAATAAATTTCAGGTTTGACATATTCAACTTTTTTTTTAAATGTGTGCATATGACTCAATAAAAAAACATATTTTTGCACATTTTCAAAAAATTGTTATTGAGCAAAAAAATTATTTTTATATTTCGTAATTTTTTATTATTGTTCACTAGTAAAAGCTGTAAATATCAAATAAATAAGTGGTGCTATTTAGTAACAAAGAATTGGCAATTTGTTTATTTTATAAACAAAAGCATTGTTTGGTGATTTATAGACAGAAAGTAATAGTTTTTTTTCTAATCGTCTTCAAATTACACAAGTGGTGATGTTTATTGAGGAAGAATTGTCAATCGATATTATTTGTTTTTGTTATGAACAAATTTTATAAACAAATGCATAGTTTGACAATTTGTGGATAGAAAGTGATCGTTTTTCTGTCTACTCGTCTTCAAAATACATAAGTGGTGCTATTTGGTAACAAAGAATTGGCAATTTGTTTATTTTATAAACAAATTTTATTTAAAAAATGCATTGTTTGGTGATTTATAGACAGAAAGTAATAGTTTTTTTTCTAATCGTCTTCAAATGACATAAGCGGTAATATTTGGTGACAAAGAATTGTCAGTCGATATTATTTGTTTTTGTTATAAACAAATTTTATACACAAATGTATAGTTTGACCATTTGTAGATAGAAACTGATCGTTTTTCTGTCTACTCATCTTCAAATTACATAAGTGGTGCTATTTGGTGACAAAAAATTAACAATTTGTTTATGAAATAAACAAATTTCATAAACGAATGCATTGTTTGGTGATTTACAGACAGAAAGTAATAGTTTTTTTTTCTAGTCGTCTTCAAATTACACAAGTGGTGATGTTTATTGAGGAAGAATTGTCAATCGATATTATTTGTTTTTGTTATAAACAAATGCATAGTTTGACCATTTGTAGATAGAAAGTGATCGTTTTTCTGTCTACTCGTCTTCAAATTATATAAGTGGTGCTATTTGGTGACAAAGAATTGGCAATTTGTTCATTTTATGAACAAATTTTATAAACAAATGCATTGTTTGGTGATTTATAGACAGAAAGTAATAGTTTTTTTTCTAATCGTCTTCAAATTACACAAGTGGTGATTGACTTCCGGTTTAAGCGGGTATCGGAGTGCACGCGTCTCGCGACAAGCTTAGTGAAATTTACTCAAAAAAGCAGCAATTTGGGATCGCACAGGGCCAGTTACCAAAATTACGGATAGTCAGCGAGGGGATGTATGCTCGTGAGTGTTATCTCAAAAGGGAATGCAGTGAAAAGTTTGGAACGTCTTTGGAAGTATTCAGTGTGTGGCAGAGGTTCAGGAAGCACATTGGCGGGGATAAAAAGCAAATGCGGTTGGGATTCAGCAGGGGTCAGTAGTGTGCAGTCAATGTAATACCAAAGATATTATACCGAGATGCGGCATGGGTCTAGTTGGGCCACATGTCACGAGGGCGCACAGTGGTCCAGGAACGAGAAAAAGTTGGTCAAAAGTCGATTTTTCAACTTTCTTATTTCAAAAAAATGAATTGTTAAATATATTTAGCAATACTTAAACAACACGAAAGCAAAAAAAAAGTGCATTAAAAATTTTTTTCAACATTTTTGAGCCCCTGAAAGTTACTTAACTGCGAAAATCGATTTCTATTGATTATCCATTACTGACTTTGAGTGATGCTGTGTGAAAAGTAATAACAAAATTTTAAACAAATATAATTTATTAATGCCGCATATTATATGATCTTGCTTAATATGACGTTTAAAATAAAAATTTTTATAAACATACATAATGTTATTTAACTAAGCTTAATGGTTAAAAATGAGAGTAAAACTTAAACTTTGATAATAAATAAATAATTTTGCCAAACGTTGCCAAAAAAAGTGAGGTCGTAGAAGCATTCTGAAGATATGTGAGTAAAGTTTCGCTAAAAAATTAGAGCCGGGAACTGCCGGGAATTAGGGTAAAACGCTAATTTAAAAAAAAATTACAAATCACGGTATATGTGCCTCATTGCACTCATACAGTTTAGAACGAATTATTTGTAGTTTAAAAATTAGTTTCAGCCGTGTTCAGCTTGTTTTCATTTGGAAAAACATATTCTAAAATGAAATTATATTTTTTAAAGTTGTTTTAATAAATTTTAACAATTATTTATAACATTAAAGTATTGTGTATGCTTCTTATCCTATTGCTTCAAAATCCTTCTAAAAAGTTATTGCAACAAAAAATATACGGATTTTTGAGAAGTTCTGTTAAAGCTAACTTTTAATCTGCCAGTTACCTGCTCACAATTGCATTAAGACAGGTGCCTCGCGAAGGCCTCGAAGAGACCGCGCGCCTCGAAAGTTGGGACAGTGCCGTAAAGCTACTTGCGTCAGGTAGGTAATATCTTTAAACTTACTGTAATGCTTAAAGTACACTACCCTTTTTTATGTTGAGGAATTTTTTTTTAGTTTTACTACTTCGGTTTGAATAAGCCATAGCGTCAATAAAGATATAAATATTAAGCAGAAAATGGGTGTTCTTATTGACTATCTTTTCCAAAAATCTTTCCTGGATCCTAGCCTTCCTGTACACTATGAAAAAAATTTGTTTAGCCTTCTACTTTTGGTTTTACAATCACAACTTTCGTCAGTCTTGAGAAAATTCTCTTCAAGAAAACACGGAAAAATCTCGGTCCTACATTCATAATTTGCCCAATTGTAATTTAAAGATCTAAACATGGAAAAGTTTAAAACAAATGCCGATCTCTTTGATTTTTATCGTAGAAAGGGTCATGGAAATTTGGTGAAATGTTTTTTAGAAGAAAATTGTGCAGAAGTGTCAGAGTGTGAAAAAAATAAATTAAAGACAAAACTTCAATCTTTTTCCAAGTACGCTAAACAAAAGTGGAGCAAGGCAAAATATTCAACAAAAACTTTTGGGTCTAAAAACGCAATGTGGATGAAGATGGATTTTAATTGCTCAATTGGTGATTCCCAACAGAAAAGGTATTAGTAATGAAGATTTTAGAAGCTACATTTTACTTTGGAAGTTTCCAATTATTTTTTTAATTATTAATTTTTCTTAAATTATGTTTCTAGAAATGCGTTTCTGTTCATTTTGACTTGAGTTTTGTTCATTGTCAGCACTTTTTTGATTAATTATTGACAGAACTTCATACCTATGTTATGCTAAACATAAACTTTTATCATATTCTTGAAATAAAAATGTCAACAGCGCTGTCAATAGCGCTGATCAACTTGCTTTCGCTACATTTGTGAAGTTAAGAACGGAAGGTAATGAATCAGCTGCTAAGATCATCAAAAAAGTATCTACTTCTCCAAAAAATCAAGCCACCGAGATGTTAAGTCACCTGAAATGTCAAGACAAAGAGAATCCTAAGTTACCAATAAAGTTATCAACCTTGGAGGCTGTAAGACTTATTGCTGATGCTGAATTGACGAAAGAGCAGTATCTTCTGATTCGAAGAATATCGAAAGCACATCATCACGGTTTGTTTCCATCGTATAATGATGTCGTAGAGGCCAAAAAAGAGTGTTATCCAAGAAACATTGAAATTAATGAAAAGCATTGTGAAGTCTCTAGCGAACCGAATGAACGGAACGGATACGCTATAGCGTATCGCTATAGTATCCACATCGTATCCTCTCCGTATCATGCTAGAAAAACTCATTAAAAAGGGAAGATGAACATTTAACTTGTTGAGATTCGGATTCTACGTGAAATTTTGGGTTAGAAGGTCACGGAGTAATTGCAATAGTTTTTCTTGCAACGATCAATACTTTAAAAAAATATAATACATATCGACAACGTGCGCTGAAGGCGACTTCAAGCGCATCCATAATCGATTAAGGAGTACTGCTTGAACGATGATGGATTCTTGATTATGGACGCTTGAAGTCGCCTTCAGCCCACGTTGTCGATAGGTATTATTTTTTTTTAAGTTTTTATCGTTTCAAGAAAAACTATTGCAATTACTCCGTGACCT